>VWYK01013314.1:0-13587 GCA_013399775.1 Semnornis frantzii
GTTCCAAGAGCCATATCCAAAACAAAGGCTGTTAAAAATCAGTGGTATTACAGAAATGCCAGTCACTTCACACAAACTGACTGGAAATAACACTCTCTGCTGACACCAGCTATGCCCTTAGCATTCAGGATGTCTAAGCCCCCATGAACTTATGCTGTTCTCCATGATCAGATCAGCTGGGCAGCCCTTTCTGTGGCAAGTGTTACTTTTCATTTCCCNCTTACCTACCCTAAGATGTGTATAGATGGAAGAAGCCTTGGTCACAAACACACACAGACTTTTTAAAGAGTATGCAGGAGTTTGGTACACAGAAAGCTCTCATCCTATTTAGCAGTCAGAGCACCAAACAGATGAACACCCAGATAAGTGACAGACTTATCTTTTTATATTAAAAGGCAATTCAAAATTTCCACCACTGTGTAAAGTCTCCACCATCTGTTTGGCTATCACTGCTTAGTAAAGCCACCATTCCTGCCTCCTTCAGAGAGTGGTGGCTACATGACATTATCAGAGAGAACGGCTTTTAACACTGACTCACTGGGAATATGAGTTGGGGTGAACACTTACCCCTGTCCAATTTTCTCATATCTAGTGTATTTTTTCTTGGGATCTCCTATGCTCACGATAGTGCCTAAAAAAAGAAAAAAAAAACAAACATGAAAAGTACACAGTTCTCTTTTAGTAGGGCTGACCTAGCCAAGGGACTTCCAAGAGCGGGTCAGCTCAGGTAGCAATGGCTGATACACAAACAGCCAAAGCTTTCTGACTCGGTGACAGTGGCAAACTGCCCCACTTCAGACAATCATTGTGCTAGGTTATACTCTTAAGACAGATAATGCTATTTCCCCTGGTATCTCGATTTAACTACAGACTTTTGTGTGGCAAAACCCAGCCTAAGATTACGACACATCCATTAGCTTAGCCTAGACCAGAAACTAGGTAATTCCTGACTGATACAGCGAAAAATTATTTTCAAAATTATTATGGAACAAGCAACAGCAGAAACTATTTTGTATTATTATGGTTGTATTATACACATTAGCACAACTTCACTTCAGTCCAAAACAACTGCTCTGCAATTTTTTTTTTTACCCAAAAGCATATAAATGGGCAGAGCTTCTGAATGCAGCTCTCTTGGCTACTGTGAGAGACACACAATTAAGCACAGTATTGACAACCCTTGCACAAAAAATAAGGATGAGGGTGAAAACTTAACATCCCTCCCCCAGTTTAAAAGTTTTGGTTTATCTGAAATGAAAAAAACACCTACGTAGTTTTTCCATGATCTCTTCGTCTGACATTTTGGTCTTCTTCTTCTGCTTATCACCTGATTTTGTCACGCTATCAACAGAAGCATCACCAGATGGTGCAGGGATGGGGTCAATTACAGACCGTGTATAAATCTGTTAAGAGAGATTATTTGCCTGAGCACCTTCTTCACAATCACAGACATTCAGTTAAAAACAATCACACTCCATCAAAGTGTTCATAAAACACNACTTCATCAAAGTGTTCATCAAACACTAAGCAAGGTTTTATCTCACGAGATGAAGGTAGAGGTTAGACTTGAGCAACATGAAGGTCCACTAAGTCAAGACACTGGCAACCTTATTGACCTCCAAAAGAGGTCCTCCTAAGGAGTGGATGATGGGTTAACTCTACCTTCCACTGACAGATCTTTTGTGGGTTTTTTACCTGCTCATTCTTTATAACCCACACTAGTCAGCAGAACAGGAATGACTATTTAATAGCAAGATCATCTACTACTAAAATCTACAGGAAAGACTCATGTTTCTCCATGAAAAAGTGGGCTACATCAAGAAGAGTGTGTCCACAAGGTTCAAGGAGATTCTCCACCCTGGTGAGACCACATATGGAATATTGTCCCCAGTTCTGGGCTCTCCAATTCAAGAGAGATGGGAATCAATCTACTGGCAAGAGTCCAATGGAGGCTATGAGGACAACTGTGAAACTTGAACATCTCTCCTATAAAGAAAGACTGAGAGACCTGAGGCTGTTTAGTTTGGAGAAGAGAGGCAATCTTATCAATGTTTCCAAGTATCTGAGGGGTGGGTGTCAAGAAGGGTCCAGTCTCTGGACTGAAAACACCCTCCTTCTTTGCATGTTGGGTTGGGTAACTGGATACCTTCAACACAAGCCAGCAAACTAATTGGTATTAATTTTAGGACTTCTAATCCAATATCCAGAAATCAGGCATTGTACTTTTCAAATAAAATCCACAACTTCCCCTAAAACTTTCTAACAGTTCATATCACAAATATAAAGTGTTGGTAGAAAACAGAAGCAGAAGTTCTGCAATATTGTGAAATGCAGATCCTGCACTGTGAAGGTACAGCTGCTCACCGATTTTGTGTGATCTGGCCTTGGAGCAATAACAGGAGGAGGAGCTTCTTCATCATCGTCATCATCATCTACCACAGCTGTTGATGGCTCTGAACCTTTGGCATTGGTCTACATTTTCACCAAAAGTTAAAAAATAAGTAAATCAGCAAAATTGTCTCTCCTAGAGTATTACAGATTTGCTGCCTCTCCCACCCCCACCCCTCAATGAAGAGAGAAGAATTCTGATGTCAAAAGGTTGAATGGTTTAAGTGCCCTGTTCCACTGTATTACAAGACCAAATTTGTTTCAGTGAAATACTTTCTATTGACTCTCAAATTTACATTTCTATTCCACACATTAAAAAAAAACAAAAATCTCATTTTGTTTTTCCTACTGCAAGATTCAGTGCATACAAATTCAGGTCTTCTGTATTGATTATCTACCTAAGAATATTCAAAGTAAACAGACTCACCGTTGGTGTTCCTGAAGGGAAACCATCTTTTTCTAAATAGGATAAATAGTAGAACATATAAAATCATCAGAAAAAGTAATTAAACCCTGAACTTTAGAGAGTAAAGAACACATCCTCAAAGATTTAGTTCATTTCTCACAAACCAAAATTTGATGGTCACAAATGAGAGAAACCAGTACTGCCTTTTAAGACCATGAAGAAGGAAACTGCAGGTTTCTGAATTCCTCCCCTAAGGGCAGGCAAACTCATTTCCCAGCTTGTCCTTCATCTCACTTGAGCATCCACACATAGTTTCTCAAGCTCACTGCTCAACACATTTCCATGTTCTGCCTTACTGAAATGGGTATTTCTGTTCCCTTAGTGGTATCCTGAATCAAGGTTGAGAATACTACAAGGTCTTATCATTAAGCTATTTTCAGAAATAATTTGGAAGAAAAATAGGTAAAACCGCATCTGTTTGTAGGACAGTCATTCTCTCAGCCTCCCAATGCAGGAGCCACAGCTTATTTTAACTTTTTTTTTATGTTACCACATAGTGATATCAAGTTCACAGATAGCTGCTTAGCCACAGACATGAGGAACAAGGTCTCCAGCAAGCAAAAACAACCAACAAAAAAAACCCAAACAAAAAACAATCATCACAGTCTCAGAACTCCAGCTTTATAAACACAGCCCATTAAAGTGAATTTTGGCTGCTATTTTGAATTACCTGATTCCATTTCTTCCTCTCTCCACTCAGAACAGGAAATTAACTGGACAACATCAGTTTCCAGTAAGTTGAAAATTCATCCTTAAATATTTGTTCCTCACTGAGAACAGGAGCTTGCTCTTTCAGCATGTAAATCTGATTTATTACTCGGAAAGAGAGGAAGACTGTTCTAAATACCAAACTCCTCTTCAATGTCTTGCACACACTTGGATCATACCTGGAGCAGAAAAACTCAGATACTTCTGTTTCGCTGTGTCTTTGGAGTCGTAGAATTTCAGCACATCTAGTACTGCCTGGGGATTTTTCTTCTGTTCTAGCTTTGTGATGTTTGATGTCTGAAGCAATCGAGCCCATTGCTCTGGCATTCCCTGAATAAAATAGGTTATTTTATGCATCCTTCTAGCATTTTTGAGGGTTTTTTTCAAAGCAGAAGGAATTATTTTCCCCTATACAAAGCATAACATGCATGGCCTTTAACAGATGAACAAGCAGGAGGGAGTTTTCATGGGGAGCTGTATGTCTCTGGGTGACAGCAAAAATCACTAAACCCACACAACATCAACTCTTTTGGGTGCATTAAGCCACATATGAGGATTTGGAACACAAAAGCACTTAGCAGATCCAGTGTTGCCCATTAACAAAAGCAAACTGAAGAGGGTTTCTCAGAGAAGGCCTTCCCAGGCAACACAAAAGAGCAGATCTGACATTTACACTGAAGAGTATGGACAGATCACATTCTCATTACTCACATGCTGTAAAAGTATATAGCAAAAGTATTTGTTTGATAAAGACAACGACTAACTTGCAATTTATTATAAAACATAGCAATGGCTTGGCTCCAGCACTGCCCCACAGTTCTTCACTTACAGTGAACTCTCCAGTAACAGCATCAAAGCCAACATGGATGGTATGCTCAAAGTCTGACGGGGGAGAGATTTCTGGCCTTTCCTTTTCCTTCTTCCTGCTTCCTGAAAGAGACATTCAAAGATCTGCTGAGCAAAGATTCAAAGTCCTATTGTCTCTATCTAACACAATCAATCTGAGCATTACAATGGTTCAGATGACTGTAACCATTACTGCATGGAGATGCTCACCTATGCAGCACAATAATTGGTATTTTCAAATATAATTTAAGAACCTTCAAATCATCTACACTGTGGTAACAAGAATAAGAGATTAAGAGCACCAGAGTGAAAGGCACTCTGCTGATCATATGAAATTTAAACATATGAAACGTTTACAATGCAAAAATGACATTTTAATATGGATTAAGAATACCACCGAAGACAACTCCAGTTCAACCTCAAGTCCACCTTTAAAGACAGTTAAAACTCATCTGCTTCAGAGCTTCAAGGTAATTAATGCTAACTAGGATTTCTCCTCTGGTTAAGATTAAAAATTTAAAGCCTCAGAGCAATTATCTAATTTAAACTAAAATAGGGGCAAAACCAAGCAAGCATAACAAGTACCAGGAGCAGGAACAGTTAATGAGAAGAACCATATGCACAATCCAAACTACATTCTATTAAATTTGTAAGACATTTTCTAATGTCTAAGGCTTGAGGGGTTTTGTTGTTTCAGGGTTTTTGATTTTTTGCTTTTTTTTCCTTCTTGTTTGGATTTTGGCATGTTTGTTGGTTTTGGGTTGGTTTTTTTTTTTTTTTTTTCTTTTTTAGTTTGGAGGTTTTGTCTGTTCCCTTTACTCAAGAAATGTCTGAAGTGACGCTCGGAGGTACCTTGGGGAGAGGATGATACTAGTGCAGTGACCTCAGTATTCCTGCACCAGTTCACTGTGTTCAGCACTGGAACAGGTTGCCCAGGGAGGCTGAGGTGTTCAAGGCCAAGCTGGATGAGGCCTTGAGCAACCTGGTCTAGTGAGAGGTGACCATGGCAGGGGGGTGGGAACTAGATGATCTTTAAGGTTCCTTCCAAACCAAATCATTCTAGGAATCCAGGAATTGTTTCACGAACCTGTTTTCTTGTCCTTGCAAAAAAGGCCCAAGTCTTGCTGTCTTTCCCTGCTAGAGCAGTGGAGTATACCTGTTGCTTGATGCTCAAGGCCTGGCAGTGAACTGCAGAGCATGTCTGACCTGATACCAAGAAAAATGCATGTGTAATCCTAGGAATGCTTGCGGGCTCACAGAGCATACAGCTGAATCAGCTGCTTTGCCTGGTGTGTATGAAGCCAGAATGCCAAAGTGCTCACAGCCACAAAGGGAAGCAGCATACCGTTTTGCAGCATAACTTGACCACCATTTTACATTTGCATGTAAGGAAATTAAAGTTTTTTTAATTCACCTTAAAAATAAACAATGCTGTTTCAGTACAGTGAAAGGGCAGGTAAACCAGCACTCCCTTCATTGCTACATGGTAAAAAGTTACTCAACATGGGAGCAAGCATAGATTGAGCTGTTCAGAACCAGAGAATCTATCTGAAATCCTCTCACACTGGCAGGAGAGGAAGGACAGGGAGCTGAGGACAATACTTAACAAACGAAAAGCCATGTGGGCTGCTTCCAGCTGAACAATGCAGTGGAAAGACATGGCTATTATAAACAGGATATCTTTAATATGGCTGCACAGGTCAGAGCCAAAAAGCAAACGGCCTGTCGAATGTTCCCATTAACGTTGTTCAGTCACAGGACAGGAGAAACTTGGCTTATGTAAAAACCTTTAAGGAAAGTACCATTTCTTCCTAATCTCTTGCAGTTGTTTACGTGAAGGCAAATGGAAAAACACAAATTATATTCTACAGGAAGATTTGTCTTCAGGAGCACTTGATGTGTAGGTAACAGAAGTTGGTGCTCAAATCTGTCAGCTTGTGCTGCACAAATAAACCCACCCCTTTTAAAAATATACAGATCTTAGCAGACTAGGCAAAGAGACTAAAATAATCCCTCCCTCTGCCCACAGGCGCAGCATAGCAGCACTTCAAACAAGCTCAAGCAGTGAGCCCCAGTCAGAGGCAAGTCCCGTGAGTCATGTGTTGGCAGGACACAGTTGAGGCGTTGCAAACAAGGCCACTGTGAGGCCACACTGCTTTCCACTCTGAGTAGGTTGGCAACGTGCTTCTGTATTTAACTGGGAAACCCTTTGACATAAGGCAACACTCATTTCAAACAGCAGGTAACTCAATGATGTGGTCCCTATGTGCTGCAGAGCAGCAGCATATAGTCCTCCTGCGCCCAGGAATAAGACACAGGCTCCTTCACAAGGAAGGATTTGGTGGAGAATTTCTCCCATTAAGACACTGGGTTCCTATCAACCCAATGTAACCTGTAAAACTCTGGAAGAACATGCCTCAAATACAGTTGAGCTCTTCTCTTTCCAAATGAAGGTACAGGCACTAAGTAAGGCATCACAGATTGCACTGTGTTGGAAGGGACCCTTGAAGGTCATCTCAAATCCAACAGGGACATCTCCAACTAGATTAGGCTGCCTAGGGCCATATCAAGTCTGATCTTGAATGTCTCCAGGGATGGGGCCTCAACCACATCCCTGGGCAGCCTGTTCCAGTATTTTATCACTCTTACAGCAATGAACTTCCTCCTGATGTCCAACCCAAATCTATCCTGCCCCAGTTCCAAACCACTGCCCTTCGTCCTATCACCACAGGCCTTTCTAAACAGACCCTCCCCAACCTTCTTGTAGGACGCCTTCAGATACTGAAATGTGTAAGGTTTCCCCAGAACCTTATTTTCTTCAGACTGAACAGCCCCAATTTTTTCAGCCTGTCTTCACAGGAGAGGTGCTCCAGTCCCCTGATCATTTTGGTGGCCCTCCTCTGGACCTGCTCCACCAGGTCCCTGTCTCCAAGGTACTTCACACACCCTCCTGCATTGCAACTCAACCACAGTACACAAAGCAAGAAACAGCAATTTCTGAGCAGCCTGCTCAGAGCAGGTAGGCAACTCCAGATGGTACACTTGGAGTCTGAGCTGCAGCTGAAACCACACTGAAATCTGTCCTGAGTCAGCAGTCTTGAGCACATCACATGAATGATCTAAGGTCCTGGGCAATGACCCACAGCACCTCCTTTAATAAATCCTGCTCAAAGAAAAACATTTCTTGGTTTAGGGGACTATTTTAAAGCTTTCCAAAAACACATGCAGGTTTGTTTCACTTCTGAAGTCTAGCCAAGGAAATTCATAGCAATTAAGTACTCTAGTGAAAAGATGGCTATCATTTCATTTATTCTAACAATAAACTGAGGGAAAAGAAAAAAACCTCCATGACTAGGTTATTTAATAGCTCCTTCAGACTTTCATGATTATTTCAGCACAGAACTAGCTCAGATTCATGGCAGAAACTCTGCATCTGCTTAACCTCACCATCTGCAGTGAGTCGCTCAAAGCACACCACTTCCCCAGTGCCATCTCCCAAACTACAGAAACCTCCAAAGCGATGACCCAGGGTGGGGAAAGAGTTGCGGCAATAACGTGACATGATTAAGCTGCTCAGGAAGGACCTTGCAAAATTATATGGACAGAGATCTGCACAAAAAAGCCAAACATTATTCAGTGCCAAGTCTGTTTGCAGTGGTATTGTCCATCTCATTTAAAACAAGAATTTACTACTTTTTTAGTCATTTGTTAAATTTTACACTGGCTGTAGAAGTTGCCACCATGAAAATTTTCCTTTTCCAGGAAATTTCTTTTTGATGAAAAAATTTTTTCCATGACAAAAATTCTACCCTGAGAGAGTATTTTGCATATAGCCCTAACATATTTTTTAAAATCCCATCAGGAATTAAGATTTCTGTTAAAACTCCCCAGTAGCAGCAAAAGCAAATATTTAAAGGGCATTTCTGGTGTGCCTGTCATGCACATGAACAAACCAACTAACATCTGACTGTTGTTTTAGTGCCAGGAAGTCCCTGTGTCCATTTACTTTCTGCTCACATGTGACAGCCAATTTTGCATTGAGGGCCAAAAGCATTTCTTTGGATGTTTACATTATCTTTGTCATCCAGTTGACAAGGTTTTTTCCCCAAAGTAAAAAAATAATTTTCAGATAGTTTCTTTAAAAGGTAGACAATTTAACTACAATTTTTCCTAACCACATTATCTTGCCACACAGTTAAACCACCTGTTTTTTTTCCAAAGGGACATAACTTTAAATACTATTAACATTTAGAAAATGTAAGCATACCATTTTACCCAAATGTACTCTTCTCAGCAGAAATTATTTCCTCCATTTTTAGTTCACATGACTAAATACACAGTAGGTATGCAGACACAATGCTAATCAGATTAATTGTCAAAGTTGGTACACATCAGTATGGGACTCCATAGCAATTACAGATGAGCCAACACAACTTCAGACAAATCTTCAACCACCTCCCTAGCCATTTCAGCAATAAACAAACCCTCTGTTAAGATGCAAAGAGGAAATAGGCAATGAGAAGTAGAGGGACTACAAAATGACACAAAGCACTCCAGCTGCATTGCACCCACTTGCATTTATAATTTGTTTCACAGCACAAGTAGGTCTTCCCAAGTACTACCAATTTAGAGCAAGGAAAACCTTCCCTCATGTGGGTTGTATGTTCTACTTGACTACATCTGTCTGCAAAAAGGGCTACACATGCTCTAATAAATGAGCAATGCAACAGCATAACAGCAAGTGCCATTATGCTCCATACACATGGCACTACGTCTCATTGATGGCACCAGATTCATCACCTTCACAAACCTCAGAGGCCTGCAGTCAGCACTGCCACCAACCTGCAGCAGCATCTCACATTCTGCCTATAGACTTACCTCTTTGAGGCTTACACAAGTCAGTTAAAAAAAGACCACCACTTCTACCTCCATAATTCAGCCACAGACAGTTGTTTCACAAGTGACCTGCTGATGGACTGCTCACACAGCTAAGCAAGAATAAAAACCAGCCCCAGGGAAAATACTTAGCCAAGGAAATAAACAACCAGAGGAACAAAGTCTCTTGAAACAGATGAAGCAGTGCTGGCATGACTGAACCAGTCCTGTCCAGCACGGCAGCAACAAGGTGCAGGAAGCCAGTAGCAGAACTAGACGACATTTAGAGTAACAGGGTCCTCCCTTTGTACATCTTAACAATAATCACAAAGTTATTGTTAGACAAAAGGACTTAATTCTCCTCAGATCTCCTTCACACACACTACACCCTCTTCACTTCATTATGTTTTTTCCCTCCTCAAAGTTACCTCAAATACTGCGTCCAGTTTTGGTATCCCCATCATAAGGAGGAGACAGAGTTGTTGGAGTAAGTACAGAGGAGGGCCCACAAAGGTAATCCAAGGGCTGGAACACCTCTGCTGTGAGGAGACGGAAGGAGCTGGGGTTGTTCAGCCTAGAGAAGATTCCAGCAGGACCTTATAGCTGCCTTCCAATACCTGAAAGAATCCTACAGGAAGGCTGGAGAAGCACCTTTTGTAAGGATGTCTAGAGACAGGACAAGGAGGAACGGTTTTATGCTGAGGAAGAAGAAGCTTAGACTGGATCTTAGGAAGATGATCTTCAGTATGAGAGTTGTGAGACTCTGGAATAGGCTGCAAAGGGAGGTTGTGAATGCCTCCTCCCTGGGTGTGTTCAAGGCCAGGTTGGATGAGGCCTTGAGCAACCTGGTCTAGTGGAAGGTGTCTGCCCATGGTGAGGAGGTTGGAGTAGATGATCTCTGAGGTCCCTCTCAACCTAAGCCATTCTCTGATAATTCTGTGATGACAAAAGGTACACATAACATCAACATGAAGTAACCTCCAAAACAGCTGGATGCTCAGTTTGAACTGGTAATCCACGTCTATCATGGTCAGTGATATAACAGCCAGGAATCACAAATATTTATTAAGGTTGTTTGGAAACGCATTATGTTAAATTGGGCAACAAAACCAAGAAGCAGTGGGTGGTGGTTTTTCTCAGTAAGCTGTTTAATTTTTCTTATTCAGCATTTTATCTTCAGACATCCCAGAGTAAATATCTCAGCTCATTGAACACACCCAACTTTCATCACTTCCTCCAATCCCATACTTGGATAGGCTGAACAAGTGTCTAACGCACTACCAAAACCTGCAAGAAAAGGGATACAAGTGGTGACCTCAGGAAACAGAAGCATCTTACCTTTTTCAGTGCTAGAGAACATGCAGATGATTTTATTCCGAGATTTTCTCTCTTCTGGTACAGAGGGCAGGGGTTTCAAGCTGTGGTTGGCAGACAACTGGTCTTTGCCCCCTGAGCCGATGATAACGCTGTTCATCCGGACAGGAGGAGCTGGTGGCTTGTCTTCCAGTTCTCCGTTGTCAAACATGGTTCTCAACAGCTAATGAAAGCACTGAAACAGAAATACTTGTTTTAACACAGGAAGAGAGCATAGAATACATAAATGTAGCATTTCTTTTGTTGGCCAGAGAAAGCAGGTGTGAATTCAACTCTAAGGAACTTTGCCAGCGCCACACTGGCAGACACTGATGCCTCTGCCAAAGGAAGCAGATCCCTTCCTGACTCCCACTTACAGGCCACCCACTGATTTGTGCCAGCAGCAGCACTCGTGGGATGGAATGACAAACTTCTCCAGTAAGAAAAATAACCCAATCGAAAGGAACAGTCCGTTACAATGCAGAGCAATTCCTAGACCTAGTTCATTGCCTGTTCACACATAGGTTGTGTGGGTGGAAAGGACAGCACACTTCAGGGCATGACTACATCATCTTTGAGCTGGAACAGCTCCATGCTCTAGAGTCAAACACCTTTAAAAGCCTTGCATGCTTCCCTTCTTGTCATTTACCAGATAAAATCTTTGGGAGAAAATAATAGCTTGAGTTTGTAAGACAGAATTCAGCATGCTGTCCACAATCTATTAAAATTATGCAGCCTATATTAAAGAGCATAAGACTAAGATCCACTGGATACATGCCACTTCTGAACAAGGGCTTGCACTGTTTCACCACTTTGTGACATACAGTCTCTATTTGTAACAAGAATCTATGCCAACACCACAATCTTAGAAACACGGAATCCTTTCACTTGGAAAAGACCTGTAAGAATCAAGCCCAATCAGTATCTAATTCTACCAAGTCTGGTGCTAAACCATGTCCCTCAGCAACACACTGCTGCCTCTCAAACACTTTCAGGGATGGGGATTCAACCACCTTGCTGGGGAGCCTGTTCCAAGGTTTGAGAACTCTTTCAGGGAAGAAGTTTTTTCTAATGTCCAACTTAGCCTCAAGTTGCTCCAGAGAGGTTTATTTCCTCACATCCTATCACTTGTTACTAACGAGAAGAGATCAACACCCACCTCGCTCCAACCTCCCTTCAGGGAGTTGTATAGCAAGTGAGAAAGTCTCCCCTTAGCCTCTTCTCTTCAGGCTTAACAACCCCAGGTTCCCTCAGTTGCTTCTCATCACACCTGTTCTTCAGACCCTTCAACAGCTTCGTTGCCCTTCTCTGGACATGCTCCAGCACCTCAATGCCCTTCTTGTACAGAGAGCCCAAAAACTGAACCCAGTACTCAAGGTGTGGCCTCACCAGTGCTTAGTACAGGGGGAACGAACAACATAAGCAAGATCACAAAGAGCTCCTAAAGGTAAAACCACACCACAATAACACAGCTATGTAACACATTCCACATTGAAGAAAATATGCAACAGCCCTTCCTCATAATATTCTGGAGAGTCTTCTCTGATCCCCAAGCAACTGGGAACCTTTCTGCAACTCAGCAGATTTAGAGAAATTACCTCTTGATGACCACTGACTAACAAATGTGCCCCTCATTCCTCCATACATTCAAATGATGAGCTACCTCTTTGAAATACAAGACAACATATCTCCTCCGTGCTCACCTCCTCTTCTCATAGCAGTTTAGGAAATTAATGGCCTATTGATGTCTACCAGTCACCCACTGTAGTCCCACAGAGTGACTCCATCCCAGTCACACCACTCAGCAATTGTTACCAGTGCCATTCAAAGGAGTCAGCATAAGACAGCGCAACACAGTGCCAGTTATCACAGTTCATGTCCCAAGTACAAATACTGTGCTATGTAGTGTCAGGGCACAACAGAAAGATCCTGCATAATACGGGCTGAGCAGCAGAACTGGAAACATGTCACCTGCTACCCCATCAGTTCAATGGGTGGGTGAATGTGGTCAAATCTCAGAGGAGGAAAACAAATGAGGGAAGCAGCCTGACAGCGGGACAGCACAAGAGCACACCATTTTATCACAAAACGTTAGGGGTTGGAAGGGACCCCAAAAAGTCCAACTCCTCTGCCATAGCAGGATCACTAGGGCAGGTCAAACAGGAACACATCCAGGTGGGTTTTGAATGTCTTCAGGGAAGGAGACACTCCACTACCTCTCTGGGTAGTTTTTCCTTATGTCCTGTGGAACCTCCTATGCTCCAGCTTGCACCAGTTGCCCCTTGTCCTATCACTGAGAAGAGCCTGGCTCCATCCTCTCACCACTCACTCTTCACATCTTTATAAACATGAATGAGGTCACCTCTCAGCCTCCTCTAAGCTAAGAGCCCCAGCTCCCTCAAGCCTTTCCTCAGAAGGGAAATTTTCCACTGCCTTCAGCATCTTTGTGGCTCTGGGCTGGATTCTTTCATGCAGTTCCTTGAAGCTCTTCTTGAACTGAGGAGCCCAGAATTGGACATGATATTCCAGATATGACCTCACCACATGTTGTGAAGCTCAAGACAGGTTGAAATTATTACCATAAATGCCCATGAAAGCATATAATTTTTGTACAAATACCTTCAGAGGCACAAGCAACACAAAGCAAAGTTCTAGCAGTGCAAGCAAAAACCAGACGTGGGCTGGCTGCCCCATGAATAGGGAGTAGTTGTCAAAGCTATGTATGCAACATCCATGGGCATCACTATGCCTTCGAGCTCTTTGCCTGATGATAGAGCAATAAATACACCTGCAACACTTCAACATGTCTGCAAGGATACAGTTCTTAATTAGACTGTAATTCCCATCCCCTGGTAGTCTTCCAAAAATCACTTACTGATTGCTCTTTCAGATGCTACAATTTATCTACAGGATCTTCTGTATTTTCCAGTACCTACACTGCAATATGGGGG
>VWYK01013318.1:14314-33984 GCA_013399775.1 Semnornis frantzii
GAGTTGTTACTAAAAGCTGTATTTTTAATCTGAATGCATCTTTACACAGCTGTTCTTCATTGTAATAAGCAGCTCAAATCAGGACAAAGCAAATGTGTAAACCAAAAACTAATTTCTACCTGAAAGGATATTTTTTCACCATCTGATTTCTCCGCAGCAAAGCTTAGGACAGAAGGATCCAGTTCTCTTGAACAACACTTCCAACTTCAAAACCAGTCCAAAACTACAGTACATATTTTTTTTTGTAATTCCACTGACAGTACCTCCAATGGATGCCCACACTGCATGTTTCGAAGGGTTTGTGCAAGTTCCTAGAAGTTTTCTTGGGCAGTTAAGTCTTTTCTAACCTTAACAACCCTGCTGTCACTAAGCCAAGATGGGAGATACACATTAATCTCCACAGGTTGTTTTACAAAAAACCCAAACAAACAACAAACCATAAATACCTAATTAATGAAGCTGCAGCTACGTGTCTCACTCTGGGATCTTCGTCTCCAAGCAGACATATTACAACATTATTAAGCACTCTCTCCTGAAGTTTTAGTAGCTAGAAAGTAAGTTGGCACAATAAAGTTCATTGCACATTTTCATCACTTGACTCAACTGTTAAGAGATAGTTGAAAAGTGAGATTTGATCTGTTGTACAAGTCTGTAAGACGAGCTTCACCTTAGCCCTGCCAGGTACATTGGCAAACGTATCAAGGCCAAAGGTTTTTTTTGGGTTTAGTAACAAAAAAAAAAAATAAACGAACCACACACCCCCCAAACAATCAAAACCCAACAAAACCAACCCCCAAAACTCAGTGTGGTCTACACACAGTGGAGAGCACCAAGATCCTGAATCTCAGTATAAAGTCTCTTTCCAACTGTACTAAGTCTTAGAAGATGAACTTACTTACACAAAACATACACCAGCTATCAGTCATGACAGGATTTGAACATGAAGGGTTTGCAATGTCGCTAGTACTGATTGCACTGTACAATATACTGTTTGATCAATTTACTTACACCAGTATAATGATGAACACCTCTGTGCAAACTCTCAGTTTTTCCTTCCAAGAAGCTGACTAACCTGTGGTAAAACAGAATTTGGAGCACGTGAGTTAACAGTAAATGTTGTTTTTCCCTTCGGTGCTCCGAGGGTTCTGTTTAGAGACACCATACAGGGAAAATGAAAAAAGTAAGCACACTTTTTGTTTTCTTCAGAATTCTAAAATGCCTTAGACTGGAAGGGACCTCAGTGACCACCTATTCCCGTCTCCTCATCATGGGGCAGGGATACCTCTCACCTAAACTCAGCTGCTCAAGGCCACATCCAACCTGGCCTTGAACAACCCCAGGGAGGAGACAGCCACAGTCTCCCTGGGCAGCTTATTCCTGAGTTTCGCCACTGTTGTATTGAAAAACGTCTTCCTCAGGTCCAGTCTAACCTGCTCTCCCTCAGTTTCAAACCATTCCCCATGTCCTATTGCTAGACATCTTTGTGAAAAGTCCTCTCCAGCCTTCCTGTAGGATCTCCTCAGGTATTGGAAGGGAACTCTAAGCTACTCCCTGAGTTTTCTCTTCTTTAGGCTGAACAACCCCAGCTCCCTCAGGCTATGAGTAAGACAGGTAGGCTACTTGCTGAACTACTAACCGGCCAGTGTAGCAGAATAATTATTTTCCTTTTAAAAAAAAAGTTATTCACCCATTGTGACTGTAATGGCATTTTTTCCTCCATGTATGGAAAAAAAATAATCAAGACTGTTCGAAAGATGGCAACACAATGCAATTATAGCTATTCAGAAAGAATCCGATTCTGTGTGACTAATAATTTTATTATAAATATCTCTTGGTTTTCAGCTTGGAAGAAGCTGTAGAGAACTGAGCAACACATGGTAACTGGCAATAAAGGATAACAAGTCAGGGACTCTCTCTTTAACATCACACTCAACTGGACATGAAAACTAGGTTAGCTTCCAGATTATCTGGTCTCTCTCTGATCACAGATTTACAGAAGACGTGATAAAACAGATCAGTGAACTAGCAACTCCCATAGTGTTAGTAGGACTGGGCTTGACAATGAAGTCAATGGTAACCTGAAAAAGGCATTCATACACTCCTTATAGGAATAACTGGTTTCAATTACTTTTATGAAACTCAGTGTTACAGAGGCAACTGCTCCATGATGGTTCCAGTTTCCTACACACAGCATCTCTGCACTATGACAGCCATGGGGAAACACAACACTTACCGAAAGTCTACCTCTGCCAGTGTTTCCAGAAGTTCTGTCCTTACCAGCCAATAGGAGCTGTTCTTCAGAGTGAGGAGGTCAACAATTAATTGTAAACCTAGTTCGCTGTAACTGCTGCTACATAAACTCATGATGCAATGCTGAGAAGAAAAACCAAAAACAACACAACTTTTAGTTACATTACAGAAGAGGTTTTCTGAATCAAAGTATGTAAGTCACAATAAATATCTGTTTTATTTACAAGTTAATCATCTAAGAGCCAGGAGAAAGTGCCAAAGCTAGGGGGTTTGCAAGGCTAGGACACCAGCTCCACCTGAACTACTGAAATTTACTGCTGAATTTAAACTCTGGAGAGGAACATGAATCTCAGAGATAAGAAGACAATCCACCAAAGAGCAAGGTCTAAAACTCACAGGTCTTCAACACCAGAAGCCCTATATTCTGAGCTATTCAAAATAGGAGCACCTTTCCTAGATGGTATTCAAGAATGAAAATTCACCTGCTCCAAGTTTCACTCACAAATTCAGTTCTACCCCCAAATTCAGTCTCTACTGATTGTCTGATGGACCTTTCAACCCATTTGAAAACCTAACGTTACCGAGATTTTCCTCACTTACAATTTGAACTTCAGACCTGTTTCACCAGACAGTTCTCAAATTCCATTTCTAGTCTCTAAACACAGGCCACAAGCAGGTATTACACATTTATACTTCCTTGTTTAGGCTGGATATCTTTCCTGCAATTTCATCCTGCAATGCTAATTTAACATTACAGCTCAGATCAGTTAATTTATGACTAGAAAAATCATGGTTCCATTATACTGCCACACAATCTAACCAACACCATAATTTTCCAGCTATTCGTTCCTCCATTTCTGTGCCTGAATTCATGTTTTCTAGAACGAAGCTCTTAAGGAAGTCCTTTTTTTGCTTCATGTTTATACACCTGTGCATAGCAAGATCCTAGTGAATGAATAATGTCCCTGTGATCTGTGGTGGTGCAAATAAACAACTCACTCTGCTTACCCTCACAGCTGTACAAGCCATTTTGCAAGTAACAGAGGACTCATCCTTCAGTGTTTTCTGTAACAGAGGTATGCAGTCTACCAAGGAAAAGAGATTTCCTAACAACAACAAAAGCAAATAAATTAGAGCAATGGAACAGAAGAGAATTCTGGATATGTTAAAAATAAAAAGAGGCCCTTATAACTGTATTGTTACCTGTTGAGCTTCTGACATTGATCAGCCATTTTTCCACATCGAAGCGGGATTTAATTAGAATGGAGTTGATAATTGTTCCACACAGAATTGCAGTAGCTCCTCTGATCTGGGGATCTCCATGGTCAATGTAGTTCAGAATATCTGATACATACTGTTCCTCTAAGAAAATAAGTTACAGCTACTTTATTTTAAAAATACTACTCTCAGACTTAACTGATCCCTAAAAATATTTCAGTGAGGGTATCAATCAATGTCACCACATTCACAATATTCCTGCCTTACTTCCATCTTGAATTACACCCTTTGCATGTAATTTACAGATCATTGGTACCATCCAGACCAATCACCACACATAAAAACACCAGGGATTTATTTCAGTTGTACACAAAATGGTTGGAGTGAACCTAAAAAGAGTTTTAGTCAACACTCTACCTTTGCCACTATCAGTATCAAGAAAGCTGAATACTGCAGCTTCCTGCTGATCACATTGTAGCATTCACAGAAATGAACCTAATGGCTCATAAATCATCTCTAAGATGAGCAGAAGTGAATTAGAAGCCATTTACAAGAGAAACAAACCGCTTCTATAAGCAGCTGTACTAAACAACTTGTCAGAAGCTGCTCAAGTTGATCCAACTGAAACGTAACTCCTAAATCTCATTTCAATTGATGCATTATTTCTTTGCAAATAGTAAACTAGACTTATTTGAAACTCCTGAGCATACTGTTTAAGTGGAAAATGTGAACTGCAACATACCATACTCTTCTCCCATTGCTTCAAGAGGTGCTTTATACAGTTTGCTGAAGAAAGACTCAGGGTGAAGCGCAATGGCTGCTCCAACACAACTCACTGCCAGAGCTTTTACACTGACTCTCACATCTCTGTCAGGAACTAAAGCTAGGGAGAACAATAAATAAACAAACCATGTAATTAAAAGTTTCCTGATTTTTTTTGAAGTTAACTAGTCACTCTAGATGATACAAACAGCTTAGCCAAGACAAAGAAAATACAAAGGCAGAATGAGTAGCTGCAGTTTATTAGAGGAAGCAGTTACACATGGCTTTTTTATTCAAAAAAGAGAAAAAAACAACCACCTGAGAATCCACACACACTTCCAAGTCACTCACTTCCTTCACTGTTGAGAATACAGCAACTACACTGTCTTTCACAGAGCACATGAGCAAGTAATAGTTTAGACAAAGGAAAAAGAACATCTCACATGCTTGCTTTGGTCATATATAATGACACCGACAAAAAAATGGAAGCAGCGCTAGAAGCTTCATTATTATGTTGAAAAGGTAAATAGTTCCTCTTTTGAGCCCAAACAATGATAGCTCCTCTAACAATGATTTTGACCCTCATACATGAAAAACCACATAAAAAATGACATCACTCACATGTCATTTCCTCTCATCCTATAAAATTTTATGTCAGGACTTTTTCAGAAAAAAAACGAAAACAAAACCACCACCTCTGAAGTCTCCAATAGGTTTAAAACCAAAGAGTAAACTGAGCACACTTCCAACTTTATACATTGAGAGACACAAGAAGTGAGGCTTGAACAGCAACTTACCCCCTTTCTCCCCAGTAAGCAGAAAAGAGGCTGACAGAAGTCTAACACAGTGCACTAAAGGAGCGGAGTTTCCATCGGTGTAGTGACCTATGTCTCCTTTTACCCGGGAGGGCTATTGAAGGCAAATCACAATTTACATAGAGAGAAAAGGTAATCTTCAATTTACATTAAATGTTCTGCAAAACAAGACTTAGAATTACTGCACATTCCGCAAAGGGATAAGGGCCGCAACACAAAGGGCATTTAACAGGTATTTCAAAGGCCTTTAAATATAGTCAGAGTCATTAAGGTTGGAAAAGATCTCCAAGAAAGTAGAGCCCAGTTGTCAGCCCAACAATGCTTTTGGCAAGTTTATATACAGCATCAGAATTGGTTTAATTTTATTACAGGAACAACAATCATTCTGTAATTTTTTTTAATTACCTGGTGTCGTGGTAGGCCTAGGCAGGCCAAATTGGGCTTGTACCTCTCCTGGCTTGCCCAGGCATGTTTTTCTGTTCTCCCTCCTGCTGCTTTGGGGAGAGCAACCACGGGAAAAGGGACAAAGAGCCTGGAGCCACTAAGTCTGGAGTCTGTGGCCTGCCCAGACCCTGCGGTAAACAAGGTGCACACGGTTGCCTTGTGCAGGGCCCGTGTTCTGCCCAAAGGCGGGTAAAGCAGGCCTATGGCTTCACCTAATATGGGCAAATCTTGAGTAACTGCCATTTGATTTGCTATCCTGTGTCCAAAGGCCCACTAGTCTCGGGCTGTATTGGATAAAAGAAGATCAGCAGGGAGCACAGACGCCTTTGCCATTACAAGGTGTGTCTGTGCCTGCTGCCGCTGATGCCTACATGCACACCGCAAGATATCCTGCCTATACCTGGAAGCCTTCTGCCCAGACGAAAGCCCTGGAGATAACACAGATCATCCAGAGAGCCAGGAACAGGTCAGAGATCGTCTGCCTCCTTTCCCCAGAAGCCCAGGGAAGCTCTAAAGCCTCTGACAGCTACCGACAGCAACCCCACCTTGGGTACTGTCAGATACAATGCTGTGAGTAAATGCCAAAAGCCTCTTGTAATTATTAATTGCTTTCTGCCCTAAGCAGAAAGTAGCTCCTTGTGTCCATCTAGTAAGCAAGCGGCGTACTGGCCTCAAGCGGTATACTGACCGCAAAGCTTCTCTTCCGGTTTAAATCAAGTTCAATTAATGTATATATTCAATAGTTATCTCTGGATCCTATTATAGCCTGTACATAGTTTCCATAATGTTGCAAAGAGCCTGTTATTATTATTATTAAATGGTGATTGGGGTGATGTGAGTTCTGAATATTTAGTATTAATAAACAATATTTTTAAATATCGTTTCGCATTAATTAATGACCCCTCCCCTATCACACCTAGACTCAGTGTTTGCGTCTGAAGGAGTCTGATAAATCACTGTCACCAAACCATCATCTCTGGAGAACTTTCTATGAGAAGTAACTAATTCCTAAGTTGTTTCCCAAAGAAGGCTTACAACCTTTTGTAGTTTCACCTTTAGAGTCCACCTGTAGCCCAAACTAACCTAACACTGTTCGCTACAAGTGAAATTCCTTTTGTTCCAGCTCAGAATAAGGTCCAAAGCTGAATTTATAAAACACATAAGAGGTGTAACCTGTGGTTGGAATGGCCTGAGTATTTCTCTATAAAGAGAGGCTCAAAAAGTAAGTCACAGTAACTACTGAGGAGCTACCAACCAGCACAAAGATATTTCAGGTAATAAACATAACAATGTACCCTGTAAATGCACAGACAAAAGGAATTTGTGTTCTTAGCAGTTTGTGCCCTGTGAAAATTTTGCTGGTGATTGTATTTAAGACATCAGCATTTGTGCATTCACCTTATCTTAAACGAAACTCAGGCTGTAACTCAGATTTACTATTCAACCCCAGCTATGTTCACTGAACCCTAGTTACAGCCTCCGTGGGTTGGGAGGGCAAGGACACCTCCTGCTAAACCAAGCTTGGATGGAACACTGCCAGGTTTGGAGACTCCACAACTTTTCTGGGCAACTTGTTCAGTGCCTCACTATGCTCATGTGGAGGAATTTCTTCCTGCTGTTTCTTCCCATCTGATCTGTAATGAAGCACACCAGGGACACAGGCTGCCCGCATTCACCACTCATTTACATCATCAACACAATCGTAACTGTAACTCTATTTCTTGAAACTTTGTTGGTTTAAACTTGAAATGAGATCACTGTGGCTACTTCTCACCTTGTTCTCGTGATCACCAGGCTCTGCTGCATCTTCCTTTGCTGGAAATCTATCTACGCTGCTATCTGAAGGTTGTCTACTATGGCTGGTGGTTTTCAACAGGTGAGGCTGTTGAAGAGCTTCAGAAAAAGGCAATTGATGAAATACCATTTCAGATGCAAATTAAAAGTACTTTAACTAAACTTAATTATACAAACATGAAAAACAAATTAGCAGTGATCAAAACAAGTGATTGATTAGAAGGGCTGAAATATAGTTGTGATTTCACATTTCAGTCTAGTTGTCTGTTTTTCATATCCATTATGAGAGTTTTCAGTCCCTTGGAAGTTAAGACAGCAGAAGCACCTAGAACACCTGCCTTAAAGGTGTCACCAGTTCTGGCTCTACCTGTTCCCCTTCCAGCCCCCATTCATCAACATACCGATAGAAGAATTTCTGAAAGACTCTGATGAATCATCTTGGAGAATATTTGCAGCCTCATCTTCCTCATCCTGCAGCTGTCCAATTTGCATTCCAGAATACTGCCCTTCAGCACCCTCCAAAACCTACACAGTGAAAGAACAGGACTTAAAATGATTAAGCTTAACACAATACTTCATCTCAAACATGCAGTGTTAGTAATCTAAAAGAAACTTGAAAGCAAGTATGAGCTTGATAAGTGTACAGCCACATGCAGGCTCCAGAGCAGCTCCCCTCCTCCTCCAGCATTTGGCTTACTAGAGGTCACAGTCACATATGACAGTGCCCAACTTGAATCATGAATTTGAATACTAACAGTAACAAAGTCAAGCGCGTGGTGCATTGCCTCCCCTGCAGCTCTTCTTGCTCCCTGATGCCAAACACAACTGCCCCTCTAGCTCTTGTGTTGCCAAGTGAAAGCACAGGCAGAAGACAATGTGAAGCATTAGGTTCCAAAAGTATTCCTGTGTCATTCCCAACAGACTGCTCACCCTTTAACACTTCCAGTGTTACACCTGCTACACCAAAACAATTATTACTACACCTATAGAAAGTTAAGAACATGATACTAAGAGGATATATTTGTGTCAAGACTGTGATGCTGACATTTTTCCAGTGAGTGACAATTCGTAAGTGCCTTTGCATGATCTCTTCATTGAACAGATCAATAACAGCTTTGCAGTTTTTAACTACTGCTAGAGTGGAAGTGTTAAAAGGAGGTCAAGCTCTCCAGTAGAGCTGCAAGTTGCTGACCTTTCCACTGTTACTAGCTGAGGATGGAAAAGTAGAAGACGAGTAAGGAGATGAATCCAAGTCTGGGCCCTCCATGGAAGAGCTCTGAGATATGTCTGGCCCCTCAGTAGAAGGGGATCCCCCCTCTGCCCGTTGCACACTTACAATTTCAGAACTGTCCGAAGGGGTTACAGCAGAGTCAGGACCTTCTGTAGTAGTCTGAGAGCTATCACTGATTGGTGAGGAAGCCTGTGTACCATCATTCAAGTCCATAGTGGCATCTGACTGCACAGCACTAATCTGGCTGGAGCTTCGACTAAGCACATCATCTTCCTCCCCTTCAGTAGCTGTGCTTGTCAAATCACAGCTTGCCAGCTCCACAGAGTCCGACTGCAACGTATGTTGAGAACGTGGCTGCTCAGTAATGATATCATGGCCAGCAGGGTCAGCAGCCGAACTCCCCACTGACCCAGATGTCGAGACACCTGATGAAGATGCTAGTTCACTGCTTATCTCACCCTTCATAGAAGCTGCAAAACACAGACATTTACGGGTCAACAGAGTGTTCACACTGGCATTTCGCACTTAATGTGTAGGTGCGTATGTGATATCCATATTAGGGATACTAGGATAGGGAAAGTGTGTAACTAAAAATTTAAACTACAGGTAGGGAAATAAGCATCTCTAAGATGCCATTCCATCTCTACCACTAGCTCACTATGACAGTTTATGCATTAAAAAATAATAAATGCAGTCAACTTCCTCAAGTAAATGTCAGTTTTATAGTACGGACAGTTCCGGTTTCATTAGCATGTCTTTTGAGTGCTCATCCACTTCCTAGTCACCCTAACACATCATGTTTATCTTTCACAAAGAGCAATAAAAGAATGGATTTGTAGTGAACAGTAACACTGCTTGACTACACTGATGAAAGGAAAGGCAGCTACCTGCAAAGGATGCAGTGCTGACGTCTGACCGGCTTTCAGCATCATCCTCCAAACCTTCTTCTTCGCCAAGAAGTACTTTACCTGAAAAGTTACATAAGAAAACCTTTACAGTTTTCTAAAATGACAGTAAACTTGAAATGCTGAACAGCTGAAGTCAGTTAGATGTGGAATCTATTTTTTCAAGGCCATAACAAGTGACAGAAGGAAAAGTGAAAGGAAAGTGAACACCCAGCTCCTCACTATCTGAGCAGGAGAGAGACAGCAGTGACAAGGATACACACAGTTAAGTTATTTTACTGAACAGTGTAACCATTCAGGAAGCTACCTACGACCTTACTCATTCCAGTTTATTTTTGTAGCCCTTGTTGAAGACTCCACTAACTCCATCGAGTATGCCCTATTACAAAGCAGTGTTGATATCTAGAATCTGGATTCCTGCCCGCAGCTCAGAAAGAGATTGAAGCATCACAAGAAATAGAATAACTAACCTCTTCCTGCTTAAGGCTATAAAATCAAATGTTACTTGCAGTTTGGGGCATGGAACTCCAGTGACAACAGAGTGGAAAATGCCTACAGGGAAGAGCAGCACAGACTATAAGCACAAGGCAACATAAGTGGGACAGGATGATGAACCATGGACAATAGCCATTAAGATCCGGGGACAAGTGAGGCAAAAATCTTCAGAGAGGCTTTTGCCACAGGAAAAATGAGAACCACTGACAACCTAACACAATTATCACAGAGTTCTCTTACTCACAGGGTAGTATCTGTTTAAAATAGAGGCAGCAGAAAGAGAAAAGATACCTAGAGATGCACACTGCCAACTAAGGACATAATGGCACTGTAAAGTCTGTAAACAGAACAGGATTACAGAGTGCAGAGGGAGCTACTGACCCCCTCCTTCAGCATCTCATAGGTTACTTGCTGAGAGAAGGATTCATAACTGCTTGGAGAGAAGTCTGCTTTGTCACATACAATAAGCTTCACTAGTCTTAAGATTCACCACATAAGATACCAATGTTCTTATAACTCTAGGAGAGATCTTTTACACCTCATTTAAACTGCCAGGGGGTGAAAAAAGAAACATTAACAGACTTCTTGCTTAATTTCTCTATTACAACTGCTTTCATACATAGCGGTATCAGTGTAGAGCTGTCTTCTTCCAAAACCTTTTATGCTATTCAAACTTGTAAATATGGCAGAGAAGTAACCAGACATTTCCATGTTCAGTAACAGCACTTCACTGAGAGCTACATGCTCCTACTGAAGAGTAAAATGCTGCTAAGAGTTCCCAAGAAAAAGCATGAAAGATGGTGTATTACTCGCCATTCTCACATTCACATCCATTTCACTGAAACAAACCAGGATACTCTTCTGCTTTCTACAGATATTCACCTTTAGAAGTGACATTTGAATGACACTGGAAAAAACTCATTAGGCATGTCAGGCTTTCTATGTTCAAATAGGACAGTTTTGCATTACTTGGGGGGAGGAAGAAGAGTTAAGATGCAGAAGATAAGCTTTCATTTCAAAACGATTTTTCAGCCTCTTTTGCAAGCAATTCTCTGAAGCTGAAACCAACCAACCATCGTAGTTCAGCTGCTCAAAACTGAAGTGGGCCTTAAGCAGCAAGACAGAAAAGACATGGAATGTTTGAGCTCCTATATAAGGGTCACAGACTTCTGGAGATCACTTCACATCCCTGCACAGAAAGGAGTGTTATAGCTGGAGAAGTTTCAGCCATGGCCAACAAGCAGAAGCCTACTACTCTAGATGGCAGTAGACTGCAAAATGACTTCAAGCAGGAACTGGGCAACAGGCTTGGGTTTCCCCTCCTTTCTACAGTGGAGACCAGCCAGGAATGAATAATTCACAGCTTGAAATGAAACCTGTACAAAGCACAAAATGGTAAGCAGAGTTCTTCAAATTCAAGATACTGTTTTAGACCACAGAATCCATATACCGGGATCTTGATAAAGAATAAAAGCTGGTGACTCATACATGTTTTCCCACTGAATGAAGGAAAGGTTAGTGTTTTAATGGGTACCTTAATTGATTTCACACTATTATTAATACTTCCAAGTTACACTAAAGACTATTAACAATTCAAAGTATCAAAATGATAACTTATTTTTCATTTAAGTGTTACTTGTTATTCTGATCTCTGGCATTATGTCTCACCTTTGGCTGTTGCAGCAATATCTATTTCAGAACACCCCCTCTTTCACTCTGTCATGTCTAAACTAGAAATTGTCACTGCATCCACAAGCACTATTTAAAGTCAGCTCTAAGCACTATGAAAACATACACAGTAAGACAAAATGTACAGAATTAATCACTGAGAAAAGAAAAGGCATCACATTGAAGCATGCAAACAAACACATGCAGTAGTGAAAGAAGAAAAAATTAACCAACCAAAGAGCCAGGCCAAACAAAGCCAGGAAGGTTAACTGGTGAGTTCCATTAAAGGTTAAGTATTGCCATCAAAAGGAAGAATGCCCTGTTCAGAGATGTGCTCTTTAAAAGTGAAAAATGCATCAATATTCATCACCATCACTTTGCCAGTGAACTACAACAAAAATAAGAATTATCCTGCTTGGAATAGTTTTAGAGCATCTTGATTGCAATATCAGAAACTGCATCAGAGTTCTTGTAAGATTTACAGTGATTAACACAAAGGCAATTGCGAATGAAGACCAAAGTTCAGCAAGACAATGAAGTGGGGAGGGAGAAGGGGAAAAATAAAAATAATTCAAAAAATAATCATCAGAAAGGAATGCAATTAAAGATTTGGTTTTGAAAATAATCACCTTTATGCTTTCTTGCAAGAACAGGGCTGCATGAAGACCCCCCTCCAGCTGCAAATCACAGAAAGTAACACATCAGGGCAAGGACAGAGCTGCTGAAATCATGAAGGAATTCTAATAGCCACAAATGGGAGGAAACAAAAACCAAAGCCAGGAAGAAACAGAAAACTTGTTGCTTTTTAAGTCCGAGTTTTTAAAATCATTCCGTAAATGACTTCTTATTTTTCTATGCCACTTGTGCCAAGTTTACTTTTAAAAATATATGCTCTAAATTTCACTGCCATAGTTGCTTCTAACTAATGAAATACCTTCTAATAGCAGCAATATTAGAATAATCCCTTAGTTCAGTACAGAAGTCCTTACAGAAATCCAATCAGAGACTGATTCATGTAAACCAGGTAAGCAGCAGTTCAGAGACAAATTTAAGAGCATGCACTCCACAGGTAAGGACACTGATAGCTCATTTGAACAGTTACAGGTAAGTTAAGTCGTGCTTTAGCTTCATGCTTGTTTTGGCATTCAGTAAGCAGTTCTCAGTTAATGTAAGTTCTGATTAGATCAGCTTTTCATGAATCATAGTTGTCAGATGCTTGCTGAAAAGAACACTAATTTTGTGAGGGGAAAAAAAAATTAACTATCTGTCACCACGGTTAACTTGTTCTGTGTAACCAAACCACCTCAATATAAACTGTAAAAACTACTCTGGAGTTGGTCACTACTCAGTGAGTGTACTCACTGAAAGGAAGGAGAGAAAAAACCTTTCACTATACCTGGGAAAAAAAAAAAAGTCACACACAACTTCATGCATTTCATTTTATCCTTCATACTTTTGGCTAATGCTGAGAAAGCAAGTTGGTGATGTATGCTCACTTTTTACTCAAATCACTACAAGTAAAGCTTACCTATCAGTTCCACTATGCTCCCACTGCGGCTCCTGCTGGCAGGTTCATCTTTGGATACACTGACCTGTGCAATACCCCCTGAAGCAGTCAGGGCATGGAGAAGTTCAGGTGGGGGTGTTCTGAAGAGCTGTTGTAATAACTCTAAAGCTCCAGTCACAACATTATGGTCCTGATGCTGAGTGTAATGCAGAGTCAATTCATAAACCTAAAATCCAACCAAGTACCAAAGTAAGTCTCTCTGAAGACACAAAGTGTTACCTTTCTCCTCACAGTGCACAATGAATTTCAGTGGTGTACTAAAAATGATCAACATTTGCTGTATCTTATCTTCACTACACTGTTTCAAGACAAAAATGTCAATTGATTTTAGCCACTCGATAGTTTTTTGGGCAGAAATCTGTTACTGCTATTTGTTATAGCAAGAGGAATCACACCAAGGAACACCACAATGACTATGAAGTTCCTTTGGGAACACCTAACAAGTTCTGCTGATTCATTTTTCTGGGACTTGTAGTTATTATTTATCAATAATTCCAGTCACTGCACCAATTATCATATACCAAGATGAACAGCAATTTGAGAAAATAATTCAGAATGTTCAACATCAAACTCATACTGTATCATTCTTTATGCAACAATTCTTTCTTTTCCTTCCTATTCACAGTTATTATCTTACCTGGATTAGTTGTTCTGGTGAAGGTGCAATCTCTGTCTCTTTTCTTGTTACACCAAAACTGCCTTTCAGGCTGGTATCCTTTACTTGTTGTTGCAATAAAGGTATGAGATACCTTAGTGTAAGTAAAACACCCAGAATTAAAAGAGTAGGGTGATCATCTTCTACAGGAACCAACAAGCCTGGGAATAAAAAAGTAGCAGCCAAATCACTCAGTGACAGAGGATAGTTTCAACACAAATGTCCTTTCATAAGAAAAAAAACCCGAAACAACCAAAACTTAGCAACAACTTCAGAAGCTTCTAAACATAAAACCACTTGAAAATACACACTGTTTAATAATCCTGACAAATATAGCAAAGCTGGTTTAGAGAACAGGTCCTATGAAGATGAACTGAGGGAGTTGGGCTTTAGTCTGGAGAGGAGAAGGCTGAGGGGAGATCTCATTGCTCTCTACAGTGCCCTGAAAGGAGAAAGATGGGTGTTGCTCTCTTCTTCCCAGAAGCAAATTATAGGATGAAAGGAAACACCCCTGAGTTGCATCAGGAGAGATCTCAGTTGAACATCAGGAAAAGTTTCTTCACTGAAAGAGCTGCCAAGCACCAGAACAGGTTTTCTGTCATACCTGATGCGTCCAAGTGCTCTAGACTCTCTCGCTTCCCTCCCCTGTCTCCTCTCCAGCAGTTTAACTAAGTATCCTTGCTTTGCCTGAAAACCTCTCACAGATGAAGTGTCTTACACGGAGAAAAAACATCATGTTACTTATACCCGAAGCATATTTATTATTTGTCCTGAACCTTACCTAGAAGTACATTCAATAACCAGGCATAAAAATACTGCGTCCTCCGCGAGTGCTGACAGATGCTCACAGCTGATCCTGCCGCCGTTCGACGGATTGTAGGGGAACTGGATTTAAGATTAGCTATGAAAGCCTTCAGTAACACCTAAAACCAAAGAGATCTTACTTAATATTGTGTCAGAAAAGGAAACAGAAGTGAATCATGAAGCCAGTAAATGTATCTTTCTTTCATTCAAAGCATTATTTAACATACCTCAAGCACGGGCAGCTTTTGCCTTAATTCGGAGATGCAGCTCTAACACCTGATTGACAATTCTGGCAGTGGCTGTGCTTTGAGACACTATAGAGGTTAAAGAGAGGTACCTTGATCTCATTGTCGTTTGCAAAATTGCCAAAGGCTGCCATGATTTTTGGTATTGCTGCAGCTAGAGTCTCTTGTACTGACTCCTCAGGTCTCTTACTGATCCGCGTTAGACAGGGCAAAAGGTTCACCAGGTATGGCCTAGGCATGGCAAGAGAGAAAACTCTGAGATCAGAACAACTGCACCCATCAAAACACTTCTAATTTATGCTCAAATCCTGTGATATTACTAAATCATCACAAAAGCCATGCACCTGTCAGTAGAAGGCAGACAAAACCCACAGTATTCTTCTAAATAAAATTTACAGACATGAAGGGATGAATACACTTTAAAAAAATCCATCCCATTTTCTTCACAGGCTTCTCCCCCCTTCCCTCAGTCACCTACAGCACTCCACTGAAGAGAAACCAGCTAATTAAACCAAGCTGCTTCAGAGAGAATAACATGATAGCAATTCTTCCAATTAGATGTTTACAACAAGACAACAATCACATTTTGTGAGTATCTCTACTCTGCTAAATGCTCCTTGGAAATCCCATTACTAGGATGTGTTTACCTGCACTTTTGAGGCCGAACTAGATGGGCAAGCTCAGCAAATCTCCAGAGAGCAGCACGTAGACTTCTGGAAGCACCATTCTAGACAGAGCATATCATTGTTACAAAGCCATTTCCCAAACAATACCTCTAACATAAAGTAGTAGAGAGTTTGATGCCGTTTTACTTAAACAGAAGAAAAAAACCAAGGTGTCAGGAAGTAATTTCCTTTAGACAAAAAGAACTCAAGTCAGCTCCAAGACTGCCTTCACTTTTCTAGTTGGTATCAGGAATTTTCCAAATGACCCAAAATGATTACAGAACATTAAGAAAATGTCTGAGATTTCCACTGTGCTGGAAACAGCTTAAACAATCACAGTGAAAGACATTAACCAAGAAAGAAAAACTGATGATATGAGTCTGATAATCACTGCAACACTTGCAGCGACATAAACGTAGCAGAAAATTGAGAGCAGTGGAGATACTCAAATAATGTTCAGCTCCTGAGTGCACCAAAGGGAAAAATCCATTTACTGATCTGTATCACTCAGAATGGCTGCATCCTGAAGTTTATTTATCTGTACTGACACCTCCTGTTGTGCACCTGACTTGAGCCACATGCCTATAGACAGATCCTCCTTAGTACTGCCAGGAATCCTGGAGTGTGTTTAGCATGTCAAGAGATGTTCTCTTCCCCCTTTACTCTGATCTGGTGAGGGAGCATCTGGAATGTTGTGTCCAGTTCTGGACCACTCAGTTCAGAAAGGACATCAGGAAACTGCTTGAAAGAGTCCAGCACAGAGCCACTGAGATGCAGAAGGCAGTGGAACATCTCCCTGCTGAGGACAGGGTAAGGAAGTTGGGGCTCTTTAGCTTGGAGCACAGTCTGAGGGCTGCCCTCATTCATACTGACAAAGATGTGCAGGGCAGTGTCGGGAGGATGGAGCCAGGCTCTGATCAGCGATGTCCAATGACAGGACAAGGGGCAATGGGTGCAGGCTGGAGCAGAGGAGGTTCCATGGGAATGTAAGGAAAAGTCTTTTCATTGTGAGGGTGCTGGAGCTCTGCAGCAGGCTGTCCAGAGAGGTTGTGGAGTCTCCTTCTCTGGAGACATTCAAAACCTGCCTGGATGTGTTCCTGTGACCTTCCCTAGGTGACTCTGCTCTGGCAGGGGGGTTGGACTGGATGATCCTTTAAGGTCCCTTCCAACCCCTAACATTCTGTGATCCTGTGAAACACAGAAAACTGTGGAAGTCAATGCATGTCTAGGAGAAATTGTGTACCTCATCTAGTCTGAGCCAAACCAAAATGCCTCTCAAATGAAGTCCCTCTGAAGACTGAGTTGAGATGTTTAGGAACTGTTATTTCTTTCCTGCTTTTGTCACCTAGTGTATCAAAGGCTCACAACCTTGTTAGCATGGCAAGTAAAAAACATTTCCATCTGAATTACAAAATGGGCATTTTTTTTTTCAGGTTCAAAGCCAAACAACAGATTCTGGCATGGCTCCTGATGTGATCCAACTGATGCACAAACAAAATTCACTTTGCTGAGTTCTTCTGTTATGCCTGCTACCTCTCTCAAGAAGCACATGCCACCTGAACAACACGATATTTCCTCTTGCACCTGAACATAACAGGTAGAAACCTCAGAGCAATTTTGGTTTATGCTGTTGGGGTTTGGGTGTGGTTTTGGTGGGGTTTTTTTTGTTTTGTTTTTTGTTTTTTTTTCTCTCCAATTAGCTAGAAATCCATTTCTGTATCTTCAAAAATGCTGTATCACCTTGAAGTACAACAGCATAGCAAGGTATCCATACAGGGCCTAGGAGTAGTCCATATCTGACCAAAGCTATCCATACTGCTTTTGTTATTTCATTTTCTAGAGTTCTATCACTCCCAAAGAAGTTCAGCAAGAAGTACCAGCACCACTGACAAATAACACCTCTATTTTCTCTCTTTGCCAGCCTTGTTATATGTTTATAGATGCAGGAGAGATGATTTCAGTGATACTATCCTAAACACAGTATTTTTCTTTCCCGCTCATATACATCAAAGAGGTTATTACTAAAATTCTTTGCATGGACATAACTAAACCGGGACTTCCAGTGCCAAGAGAGATGCTTCAGTAGTTTAACCTGTGCTCCTTACAGGAGCTCTAAGTATATGTTGCATATTCACAAAGTACTTTAAACGTTTATCAGGTCATTTATAGTCCTGATCAAATGATTCCTCCAAGAAGTTATGTCAGAGCAAGAATGGCACTGTCCTCCACCTACTTGTTTGTCATCAGCCTTTGGCTTGAAGTTATGCTCTCCAGCTCAGTCAGTGGAGCTAACACAAATAAGCCTTACTGGCTTGGATGCAGAGTCACTTAGGTTAGCTCAGACTGCTGTTCACACCAAATGCTCACACATTTTCTGCCAGAGAAGCTTTTAGGAGTGGTTAAATCTAAGCAATGGGCCCAATAGTGAGGAACTGGGTAGAATACTACATTTAAGCACTCACAAATCCTTCCCAAGTGAAGTTTTGACTTTGATATTAAAAGACATACACTGTTCACACTTAAGTTACATCCCAATGCACTAAAACTTACTAAAGCCCATATTTCAAAAGGACACAAAAGATAGAAACTCACCTTTTTAATCTCTTTATACAGCTCTAATTGTAACCTAGGAAGATTAGAATCCATCAAAGCCTGCAATAAAAAGCACATAGAAGGTACTGCATGAGGGGGGAGGCACTTTGCAGGAACCACATCACACTTGCAGTAAACCAGCTTTCAGAAAGGCACAGAGCTTAGCTGACTGTCCCTAGATTTGATGTACAACCAGGAAAGTACTGAACACTGGAGTCAGACACCTTGATCTTTTACACAAAACAGAAATGTGGATGAGTTCCACAAATGCTAACAGTTACTTGCAGTTGACTGCTTCACTCGTTCCATCTAAAAAAGGCCATATGGGATCAGGCTGCAACAGAGCCACTCCAAGGTGCTTTCTTGCAGTTGCCAGGAATAGATACTCATGAATAGAATATTAACACACAAAAATAGTACTCACAAACAGTACAAAGTATTCCCTGCTATACATCCCCACCTCCTCCTATTTCCAAATTAAGGTTGTATGTGTTCTACTGCCTTTAACAGCCCTTGAAAAACCCTTCTTTCACAAATCAGCCCAATTTCTGCATTCATTTATTACTACAAGGTGTTCTGGACACCAGAGTATCAAATGCCAGGATCTAATCAAGCATACTGCAGCAGAGTATGTACTGGAGTCTCAACCTGCTGCCTGGCTGTGGACTAGGGTACAGGAAATTCATGTAAGCTCTGAGTAGTAATTCTCCATTCACTTCAAATCAAGCATTTTAAATGACCAGAAACCTGGTCTCGTGGAAGGTGTCCCTGCACATGGCAGGAGTTGAAACTAGATGATCTTTAAGGTCCCTTCCAAACCATTCTAGGATTCTATGGTAATCAAACAAATAGAACTGAACTGAGAGAAATCCTAACAGAAATTGGGATGTTTTACCTTCTTGATTTAACACACTCCTTCATGCTAAATAAAATTATTAACATATTTCTACAGCACTTGAACTTTGAATCAACTAGATTAATTATGCAGGCAGACTCAATGGTCAACTCTTTTAGAAAACCAGAATGGGAAAAAAGGGCAGGTGAAGGGAAACCTGTCCTCAAAACAGTATCTCACAACAATTAGTCAAAAGGTTTGTTTTAAGGAACTTGAAATCAAGATTTAGACTTGCCTGACCTCACATGAACACCCACCTGCTGTTCTCCAATAAGCCCTTCATTCTGGATCACTGCAGGGTAACAACCAAGCGCCTGAAGACCATATTTATCCAAACTATTGCTGCCTCCAGGTCTCAGGAAATCACACTACTTCAATTACAGCACACTACTACTTTGGAAAGCCACTGTATCTTTCAGTCAGCCTTCTAACAATATTTTCCCTTTTCTCACATTAGGTATCTTTATTTTACAGAACATTAACAGAATATTTCTCCCATAAAACAAGATTCTTTTAGACAAGCCTATGCTCTTGGGTTGTTCTCTTCAGGTTAGCTGAAAGTGAAAGAATGAGTGAAGAACAGACTAGAAGAATGAATGAGAGGAGACAAGTTTGGTATCTCGATTGAGGCATGGAAAGCTCTCATAAGAGCACAAACAGAATTT
>VWYK01013322.1:0-16530 GCA_013399775.1 Semnornis frantzii
TGAAAGGGGGTTGTGGAGAGGTTCGTGGTGGTTTCTTCTCATAGGTAACTAGTGATAAAATGAAAGGGAATGGCCTCAAGCTGTGACTGGGCAGGTTTAGACTGGATATTAGGAAAAATATTTTCCCAGCAAGAGTGTTCAGGCATTGGAATGGGCTGCCCAGGGAGGTGGTTGAGTCACCAACCCTGGATGTGTTTAGAAGTTATTTGGATGATGGGGATATGGTCTAGGGTAAACCTTGTAGGGACACAGGTTGGACTTGGTGATCCTGAGGATCTTTACAACCTGAATGTTTCTGTGATTAGGAGCTTTTTTAGGTGTTAAATTTGTAAAGGAGGGAAATATGTAGCCTTTCTCCATCCCAGACTTCATCTGTGTACCTTTATCTCAGGGCTAAGAGGACAGCATTAGTACAACTAATGATTCAGGTTTTACTAACACTGGCAGACAGGATGCCAGCTAAATAATCCCCAGAATTCATGAGCTGAAATAAAAAGTGATTTAAGTAGATGAGGCAGAAAAGAGGAAGGAAAAAGGAAAAAAAAAGGTATATCAAAATAGATGTCACTCAGTATGTCTGACAACAATACAGAATTTATAGTCTACAGCGGAGAACAGTTCTCAGACACACAGTAGTTTTTCCTCTTGCAGTACCTGTCCTGGATCATTGTACCACAGTTCTTCATGAAGGCGATCAGGGTGTGCTTTTTTACGCTTAATTTCTGCAATGACGTCAAAAACATCTGAATCTGAACTGCTGGAGCAGCTGCTGTCGTCTTCAGAGTCACATTCTGAGTCACTGGAGCTCTCTGGTTCACAAAAGAAAGATAAAGTCAGCTGAAAACCCCTTCCACACACCCTTCTCCTATGGCAATGCTTTCTCTAATGTGACACAGCTACCTGGGGCATATGGGAACTTAATGAAAGCTGAGTGTGACATTCATTCTAGACAAAAGAGGGACAGTAACTGCATTTTTATTTACAACTGACAGCAAATGTGGATAGCAAACATCTGTAACGGGCTGAAAGAGTCGGGGCTGTTCAGCCTGGAGAAAAGCAGTCTCCAGACAGACCTTATAGTGGCCTTCCAGTACCTGAAGGGGGCCTAGAAGACGACTGCAGCGGGACTGTTTACAAAGGCCTGCAGGGACAGGACAAGAGGCAATAGTTTGAAATTAGAGAAGAGTAGCTTTAGATTGGATGTTAAGAACAAGTTCTTTACCATAAGGGTGCCGGAACACTGGAACAGGTTTCCCAGTGAAGTAGCATCCTCTCATCCCTGGAAATATCCAAGGTCAGGCTTGACAAGGCTCTGAGCAACCTGGTCTAGTGGAAGATGTCCCTGCTCATTGCAGGGGGGTTGGACTAGAAAACCTTTGAAGGTTTCTTCCAATCCAATCCATTCTATGATTCTATGTTTGGACCTAACAGACCATAGTTAGATTGCTTTTATGCTTCGGAACAGACTTCAGCATAAGGCAGTACTAGATACTGTCCATTTTCCTTTCCGCTTTCTGGGTAAAGAATCTAGCTTCACATCACTCAAAACCAACAGTAAAACTACCATAGATATGCAATATAAAGGAAGATGAAATAAATACAAGATTAGCTCACCAACATTATTAAATACACGCAGCTGAAAAAAAACCCAAGCAACTTAATTACAGATTGTTCCATTTCAAAGATCTGTTATAATTTCTGCCTACCTAAATCTTCATCCAGCTTGGTCTTTGGTGGCTCCCATGGTGGCCTGGCTGCTTTGGCCTTTGCCTGTCGCTTTCCTAACTCTTCATCAAACTTTTCATACAGGTCTCGGAGCTTGCTTGTTCCTACCACAGTAGAGTCCCCCTGTTAATTAAACAACCACACAAAAATCCAGCATTGAAATAGCACAGGAACACAGTGTACCAGCATTTTGTTAAAGGAAAGGCAGGAGAGAACAGACACATCTGTGTAGTTCACAAAACATGGAAATACTTGCCAAGACCTTAGCATAGCATTACATTGTTCCAGCAGCTGAATCAGCAGAGAAATTACTTCATTTACTGGTGCATTATCATCAAATCTTTGGCCTAACAAAGCAGAACTACAGATAAGCAAATTTAGTACAGCTTAGCATTGATTTTTAACAGGGTTTACAAGAAACACGACACCTGTGAAAGTATTCTGCAATTGCAAAGAATTTTATCATGCTCAATAAGCACAAAACTCAGCTCACTTTGTTGCCTGCTTTGAATTGCCATGAATTCATTCTCCATGTTATAATCAAACCCCAAAACTATATCAGCAATCAAACCCCAAAACTATATCAGCCATAAACACAGAAATACCCCACAAGATCCCAGAAACTTCTTGCTCTTTATAACTACTCCATCACCAAGTGTTATTTTCAAGTACAAAGAATCCTGACTTCCTGCTTCTGTCCAGAATGTCTCCAAAGCTATGGGAATGGATGGTGCTTAAGGCATCTTTGCTCACAGACAGGTAAAATGGAAATTATCCACTCTTCCTTCCCACAGATTAAATGTGCCTCCCTTCCATACACCACTGCTCTGAATGCAGACAGAATAATCTAATGAATAGAAAATAATACCAAAACCCAAAGTCCTTAACAGGCTTAAAAGGCTGAAATGGTTAGGAGGAGGACTAAATGATGTGAAACCTCATGAAATTCAATAAGGCCAAGTCCTGCACCTGGGTCAGCACAATTCCAAGCACAAATCCAGGCTTGGTGGCAAATGGTTGGAGAGCAGCCCTGAGGAAAAGGACCTGGTGGTCTGGGTTGATGAAAAGCTGAACAGGAGCCAGCAGTGTGCATGTGCAGCCCAGACAGCAGCCATGTTCTGGGCTGCATCAAGATAAGTGTGGCCAGCAGGGCTCTCATGAGACCCCACCTGGAGTCCTATATACAGTTCTGGAGCCCCCAACACAAGAAGGACATTGAACTGCTTGAATGAGCGCAGAGGAGGCCACGAAGATGCTCAGAGGGTTGCAGCAGCTCTGCTATGAGGATGGACTACGAGAGTTGGGTCTTTCAGCCTGCGGAAGAGAAGGTTTCAAGACCTTGTAGTAGCGTTCCAGTAACTGAAGGGAGAGTACAGGCTCCCTCCCTGGAGGGAGGGCCAGGATGGATGAGACCTTGAGCAACCTGTTCTAGTGGGAGGTTTCCCTGCCTATGGTGGGGGGTGGGAACTAGTCAATCTTTGAGTTCCCTTCCCATCTAAACCATTCTATGACTATGCTACCAAAATGTTTATATTAACCAAATAATCAAAGAATGTGGACAGCAATGTAGAGTTCTTTGGCAAACATACCACTTGATCCATAGGGTCATTGGAATAGTAGCTTTCAGAGTGAGTACAGCGAACCCAGACTGGCTTCAATAATTCCTCATCTTCCTCTTCGTTCTTTTCAGATACATTCTCCTCCGTCTCTTTGTCTTTGGTAGCAATGTAATTTTTCTCTTTAGTGGAGCTCTGGTTCTCAGACCACCTTTCTCTGTCCTCCTCCCATCGAGGTCTTTTTCTTTCTCTGCTTGGAGATCGGCTTAGTAGGAGAAAGCAAACAAGAGCAATTCTCTTTGTTATTTTAACAGGGACAGCTTTATAATGAAGAGAAAATAGTTTGCTTCAGATCAGAACATCATTCTATCACATAAATTACAGCAAAATCCAATTAAAAAAATGCCTTTCCATGCTATTAATTAGCACAATAATGAGTGGGTCCAAAGAGCAACTAAACTTGTGAAGGGCCTAGAGGACATCTTATAAGAAGCAGCTGAGGGAACTGGGGCTGTTTAGTGTCAAGCAAAGGAGGCTGAGGAGAGATCTTATCACTCTCTACAACTACCTGAAGAGAGGTTGTCATGAGGTGAATGTTGGTCACTTCTCCCAAGTAACCAGTGACAGAACAAGAAGATGTCCTCAGGCTGCATCAGGGGAAGTTTAGGCTGTACATTAGGAAAAAAATTTTCACTGAACAGGTTGTCAGGCATTGGAACAGGCTGCCCAGGGAAGTGGTTGAATTGCCACCCACAGATGTGTTTAAAAGCCATGTAGATGTGGTGCTTGGGGATATGGCTTAGGGTGGACTTGGCAGAGAAGGGTTACTAGTTGGACTCAACAACACTGAAAGTCTTTTCTGACCTAAATGATTGATCGATTAATTTGTATTATTTAAGCAGACGGATACAAATTTCAGACACTCATCTCTGAGTTTCAAACCAGGCATGTATACACATGTACACAGACAAAAACTCATCTGTACAGAGAGTCTTAGACACACAAGAGACCAAATGTAATCTTCCTTACCTTCCTGCTCTCTTGTAATCCTTTTTGTAGGATCTGTCTGGTGATGGTGATCTTCTGCTGTCACGGTGCCTATGCCTCTCCCTCTCCCGCTCCCTTGGCAAGTTCAAAACATAAGTTAAATGAGAAATGTGGCATTTCATACATTCCACACCTGAAAGGAACACAGAAGCAGGCTGAGATTATGTTATGAAAAATGACTCTCACATGCTGACCACTAGAAACTCAGACACTCTTAATGCTGACCTTCAAAAATTTAGTAAAAGACAGTCTTTCGTCTTCTCCACCTCTGCCATAAAGCCAGGTATCTCAATAAAACAGTTAATTCATACCACCCAGAGGTAATATCTATAAATTCATCACAGGACTTGCTGCCATTCCTCCTCTTCTCCTGTTACAAATGGCAAAGGTTAGGATTACTGCATCCTTTAACTATTCTTAATGCCTCAGGAAACAGAAAGAAAACCTTTTCCACAGCACAATAGCTTTGTAAGCACAGCAGTCAATCGTGTGTTTCAGGCAAGCCCTCTCTGACAGTCATCTCAAGCACACATAAAAAATTGACAGGATAAAAAATCTGCATCATGCTGAAACTATCAATCTCATCTGTTGCATACATTTCAAGAGCTTGACCATTCAAATACATTTCCAGGGTAAAAGAATTTTAAATTAACTGAAGGTTTGGGGAAGCAAATGGAAAGCTGCCTGATGGAAAAGAACACCATTCAACAGCTGGCTGAGTATAACCCAGAAGTGTGCCCAGGTAATCAAGAAGACAGCATTCTGGCCTGTATCAGCAAGTGTGGCCAGCTGACCCAGGGAAGTGATTGCCTTTCTGTAACTCAAACAATGGTGAGGTCACATCTCAAATTCCAAGTTCAGTTTTGGGACCAACACTACAAGAAAGACATTGAGGTGCTGAAGCACATCCAAAGAAGGGCAACACAGCTGAAGTGAGCAAGTTCCTATGAGGAGCATCTGAGGGAACCAGGGTTGTTTATTCTGGAGAAAATGAGGCTGAGGGGAGACCTTCTTGCTCTCTACAACTACCTGAAAGGAGGCTGTAGCAAGATGGGATGTCTCCTCTACGAAGCAAGAAGTAATAGAACAAGAATGATAAGACGTCAACATAGCCTACAACTTGTCTATTTCTTTTAACTGATGAATGTTCATTTTCACCTTGAGATTACAGGATGGCTTGCTGAGGTCTTCATCTTGAGCAGAATGACACAGGTAGGTCCCATGAAGTCTGCACAAGTCTCTGCTGGTCTCCGACACAGCAGAGTGGAAGAACACTGTGCAACATGCTTTTCACTAAAATACCTCGCTGCACCTATCAGACTATGATTACACACACACAAAGTGCTGGCACTCTACACAGGACTTCCTCAAAGAAAGGCCAAATTCAAGCAACACCTGGAACCCTAACTCTGGTCCTCACATCTCGAAGTGCTACGACTTAAGCGGTTGTAAGGCTCAACTTGAAACACAGTCTTTAGCACAAAGTTGTGCCAAGCCTACTTTAACGCCACATGTGCACAAGTTTTTATGGTAAACATCAGTGAGTAGAGCACTCCTCAGCAATTGTTTTCAAACAAGAACTTTGCCTTCAGCTGTCTCCATGGACAAGAGCAACAAGTCTGCCGGCTGACAAAAGTGTCAAAACAGTAACCCCTCTCATCAGACCCAGTAGTGGCTACCTCCCAAGCTAAATCAAAAACCAAGGCTGAGGGAATAACTCTGGTCAAAACAAATAGCACAGGACAGCAACGACAACTCTCTGTTTGCAGGAAGAAAACACCTCAAGTTACCTGTTACGCTCATAACTTCTGTGATGAGGTGATATCCTTCCTCTGTCATAATCTGCCCGGTGACGACTACTTTCCTGCCGCCTCCTATCCGGACTCCGGCCTCGATCCCGACGATCCCCATGGTTAGTGGACCGATGCCGGTCACCATGGATGTGACTGTGCTCACGGTGTCTGTGCTCATCATAGTGTTTGCTCCTGTCTGGAGACCGTCGATCACTCTGTGACTTCTCTCCCTGGTACTGACCTGTGTGCCGAAAATGGCTGCTGCCACCACTGCTGTTGGCAGCATTGCTCTGAAAGGAGCCAGAGTTGTGCTGATAGCCACTGAAGTTAGGTGGTGGGAATGATTGCTGTGAATACCCTGTGGAGTACACAGGCTGGTAGTTGACTTGCTGTGGTATGACTGGTGGCGGGGGAGGATGTGGTACTGTCGGAGGAGGCATCATATAAGGAAAGGTGCTTTGCCCAGCAGGAGTTCCTGGCACAGGAGTGTTGCCAGGATTTGGCACTGGTGGAGGAGTGGGAGGGAAGCATGGAGGCACCGGGAAGCTCTGCCTCATCTGGTGGCTTGGAAATGGTGGCCTCAAAGTACACTGGCTGATGGGATTTTGTGTGGAGGGGGGCACTGGAGGAGGATAGGGCACAAAGTCTGGCCTGGGAGGTATGTAACCTGCGGTTGGAGGGTTTGAATAGGTTGTTGGGGGGGCAGCTTGCTGGTCATACTGGTATTGCACAGAGGGCTGTTGTGGGTGAAGCTGCCGCAGGTTCTGAGGGCGGTAGGTCTGTGTTGAAGTTCTTGCTCCTGGTCCCCCTTGACCACGAGGACATCCTCGCCCAGAATGGAAAGACATGGCTCACCTTGAATGAGGAAAATAAAGGTCACACAATTTCTGTAGGATGTCCTTAATACATTTGCAGGAACTGAAATAGTTTTTGTAGTTTCCTTTAGCAGAGGCAGTGAACAATGTCCACTGACTTTCACTGGCAGCTTTGTGCTCCTTGAACCTCTAAGTGTAGGTCATTTATGCGCCTTTGACTCTTTTAAGCCTCTAATCCACAAGAGCACTCCACTGTCTTTAATCCAGACCCCAAAAAAATTGAACCGCACTCTCTGACAATGGCAATGTTCATTTCCAAAGACAGATATGATGACTACCAAAGGTACAAGTGCCTTTGCTAGTATTCTCTAGACACTTTGACATAAAGCCTTCAGATAAATCCACCCCAAAAGAACCACTCACTTTAAGAGCTGCGACTGTCTTCCAAAATCCCATAAGGAAGAGTCCTTTCTAAAGCTTTGTTCTAACCTTCAGGCAGGATTATTTTACCACCACCTCACTGTAAGTTACCTGGTCCAATAAATCATGTAAATTTAAAAGGAGATAGCAACAATTTACATTCATAATTGAGCCTTCCATTTAGTAAATAGCTGAACACATACTTCTAAGCATTTTCAGTTAGGTAGGTGTATTTTTATGGAATGAGGATTTTATAAGCTACAGAAAAAAAAAAAAAAAGTAAACTGTGCTGTTTACCCCAGCAATAAATGGTTCCTAAAAATTCCTTAGCTGCCTGCTTGGCCCTGTTACCCTTCCACTATGCCACTGCTTCATGTAGGCTTAAGTCTTGCTCAAACCCATGGATTTATTTAATACATTGTATTCATGTTTATAAATGAAAAACACTGTGCTCCATCAAAGTTAAAACTCATTAATATGTTAAGTTTTAAAAACCGGGGAAAAAGGGGAAAAAACCCCCAACATTTAAAAATTAAAAGAAAAAGAAATCATTCACAGTGTCTTGGTTGGAATGGAGGAATAAAAAACAAAAAACAATTAGTTAAGCAGCCACAGAAATCAAATCCAGTTTTCTGTAAGGGGAAGGCAGAGAAAGGAAGGAGACATAAAAATAATTGGAAAGATCACCAAATGAAGAAAATAAAGCTTTCCTTTTACCGAGGCTTTGCTGATGCTGGAGTACACACAGAGAATACCCTCCTACCTGCTCCCACACAATACACCCGACCTAGACTGCTCACAGCACTGCCTTCAGTTGCATTTTGGTGCCACTGTTGCAAATGATGTACCTTGCTGAGAGACAGCCAAATACTTGTGGTGAACCAGGAGGAAAGAAATGAAGGGCAAAGAACTGACATCAAGGAGGAGGAACCAAGAGAATCCAAAGTCTCTCCTTACACATGCAGGGGTTAGTGGAAACCACTGGAATTGGTGGCAGAAGCATTCATTCCCTCTCCAGGGTAACCAAAGTCTAATGTGAGTGAGAATTCCACATTTCTAGCAGACAGCAGGCATAGAATCATGGACAACTTCCATGATCATCGACTCTGAATGTCCACCTAACACCACCATGGCCATTAACCTGTGTTCCAAGTGACATGACAGTAAAGCCATTTGCTCCCTCCAACCAGCCTGTGCCTGCTTAGTTCCCTCCAATATTGTAAAGAATCTCAAAAACCAACCAAACAAACAAACCAAACAAACAAACCCCCCCCACACACACACAAGAGTCCAGTAGTTTGTCTGGCAATACAAAAACTTTCCCTTGTTGTTAGTTCTAATCTATTAGATGCTGAATCAATTTTGCTTGGTCTCCAGTTACGATCTTAGGATAGGATAGCTGAGGTTCCTAACAGAAAACTGTTTTATACTTTGCTGACATTTACATACATATTTAATATCAGAGGATCACAGGATGTTAGGGGTTGAAAGGGACCTCTGGAGATCGAGTCCAACCACCCTGCCAGAGGAGGGCCATAACTGAGAGCAGCTCACACAGGAACACATCCAGTTGGGTCTTGAAAGTCTCCAGAAAAGGAGACTCCACAACCTCTCTGGGGAGCCTGTTCTAGTGCTCTGTGACCCTTANTCCACAACCTCTCTGGGGATCCTGTTCTAGTGCTCTGTGACCCTTATAGTAAAGATTTTCCTCATGCTGAGGTGGAACTTTCTGTGCTGTAGTTTACATCCACTGCCTTTTGCCCTATGACAGCATACAACTGAGCAGAGCCTGTCCCCCCTCTCTTGAGCCCCAGCCCTCAGATGTTTATAAACATTGATTAGATCCCCTCTAAGTCTTCTCTTCACCAGAACAAAACACCCCAGGTCCCTCAGCCTGTCCTCACAGGGCAGTGCTCCAGCCCCTTAGTCACCTTCGTTGTCCTCTCTTGGACTCTTTCAAGTAGATCCCTGTCCCTCCTGAACAGGGGAGTCCAAAACTGAAAGCAAATGTCCAGGTGAGGTCTCACTAGAGCAAAACAGAGGGGGAGGAGAACCTCCCTCCATCTGCTGGACACACTCCTCTTAATGTGCCCCAGGATCCCATTGGCCTTCTTGGCCACAACGGCACATTGCTGTCCCTCAGGCAGCTTCTTGTCCACCAGCACTCGCTGCTCCTTCTCGAGAGAGCTAAACATATATATAAACAGTATGAGCTAAACTCTTATTACCCTAAACAAATAATGCAAAGGCCATCGTACCACTGTGCTTTGCCTTAAAGCACGTTTATTTGCAACATGTCATGGCATTCAAACAACAGGGCTTGTGTTGCAGCTCTCTCCCAAAACGAGCTCTAGGACTTGTCTGGCACCAAAGAACTGCTCTGTTTCTATCACCTTGGTTTCACTGCTCCAGAATGCACAGAATCGCAGCTACAAAATATTACGTGATATGATTTTTACCACATTACTTAAAAGCTCCCTCTGCTGCAAACTTTGGTCACACTCAGTTGTCATTTAAACTGCGGTAAGATCTAAACCACTGGAAATGACAAATTCTCCTTTTTCCATCACCTAGAGCAGGAAAAGTGTTTGTTTCTATCACACACGAAAGTAAGTAAGACAGGTTATTTGGACACAGGAAAAGTTCTTTTATCCCTGCTGCCACACGGCTAAGATCAACAGGACGCCGAGACGCGGGCTCACGCGACCGCCGCCTCCCAAAGGCCTGTAACGGGTTCCGACGGCCACTAAGAGGTCGGCAGAAAACACAAGGGAGACAAATCCTGTGGTGACTCCGGCACACGGCCGGCGGTCTCCGTCGTGCTGCCTTCCCGCCGCAGGTCCTGCTCCACACACAGGGACCTCCTTAGCCGCAGGCCGGCCAGGGAGTGCCCGCAGGAGGCGCTACCGGCAGGGGCCGCCTGGCCCCGACACCCCGACCCCGGCCAGTACCACGGAGCTCGCCAACCCCGACGCCCCCCAGCCCCAGGCTCCTACCCTCGTCGCTCTCCCCGGCTCCAGACCCGCAACACGAAGAGCCGTAGCACCGCAAACATCCCAAAGGCTCACCGCTCGCCCCGCGACCCCGCCCCAGCAGACAGACGGGCCCCCCGAACCCACCTGGGTCCTCGCAGCCGAGACCAGCCCGCCCCGCAGCGCCGGCCCCGGAAGAGGAAAGCGGTGGGAGGGCACTGGGGCGGAAGCGCTGTCTGCCGGGAGAGGGGGCGGAGGCTGCGCCGCGCTTCGCTCTGACCGTTCTGTAGCCGCAGCGGCATGAACGGCGGAGTCCCGGTGGCTGGTAGCGGGGACTGCCTGCGGACCTATCCGGTGCTGCCGGTGTGGGTGGTGGAGGACCACCAGGACGTGAGTGTTCGGTGCTAGGCTATGGGGCGGTGAAATTAGGAGCCCCTTGGGTAGTGTATGGGGAGTAGCTTCGTTGATTTGTTTGTTTTTTGCTCGCTTTTTCCTCTGCGGTGCGGAAACTTAGTCTGGTAGGTAGAAGCGAAGGGAGGTGCTCGGTGGATCTTTTGTGTGGTGTCCCTGTCCCGCCTCCCCAGTCCTTGCCGGTTTAGTTCTGGTAGTTACTATCCTGTCACTGTGGGAGGGACTGCATGTACTGCAATTCAGTGTGAAATAGGAATCAGCCATCAGTCTTCTCGTTTTACCACCCAACATTATTGCACTTCGGTGGTTTGCTATGCTGCAAATTGGCGAGTTGCCTCACATCGGATTTTCTCACCTTTGAGAGAAGACCTCCAGCAGGGGGTAAGGTTGGGCAGTTGAGAAAGGTAGTCTTTATTGCGGCCACTAACTCATGTAGAGTAAAGCCCTTTCTTCAAGGAGGATAGGTTAAAAGATGAGCTGCAGTTTAAATGATGGTGGGGTCAGTCTTCATCAGTTAACTTATACAAGATGTCTATCTCGGTGGCACTCATGCATGGTGAGGAGGTGATGCAGGGGCAATGTTCTGCAGAAGAAAGTCATCCCTGGGGCTTAGTTGTAAATAAAAAAAAAAAAATTTATGTAAAATAACTAGTGAGAAGAGCTTCTGTCATCAAGACTTCCTGTAAAGGAATGTGGTAGTAGAACTGTGATTCTTCATCAGTTTCTCACGTGTGGAACTCTTGGTCTCTTAAGGTCACGAGCTCTTGCCACTAGACTTGTTTCTCCTTTGTACTGTTTTCTACCTCCTCCTCCTTCCCCTAACCCAAATTCTAAAGGAATAACAGTGGATTAGTGGTTTTGTTGTAAAACCTGTTGCATTTTTAAGCTTGCTGATTGCAATGGATATATTTGTGGTGTTGCAGGTGCTACCTTTCATCTATCGAGCCATTGGTTCAAAGCATCTTCCTGCCAGTAACATCAGCTTTGTTCATCTCGATTCCCATCCAGATCTTCTCATTCCTGTGAATATGCCTGCAGACACTGTATTTGACAAAGAAGCTCTTTTTAGGTAAGTCCTGGGTACAGTATCAGAATATATTAGGTCTGGGGAGACCTATGGAGATGATGAAGGGACTTGAACCTCTCTCCTATGAAGAAAGACTGTGAGAACTGGGGCTGTTTAGTCTTGAGAAGGCTGAGAGGGTAGCTTATTAAGGTCTATAAATACCTGAGGGTTGAGTGTCAAGATGAAGGTGGATGTCCAGTGATAGGACAAGGAACAAGAAGTATAATCTTGAACACAGGAGGCTCCACCTCAGCTTAAGGAGAAAATTCTTTACTGTGAGAGCGATGGAGCACTGCCCGGAGAGGTTGTGGAGTCTTCTTGTTTGGAGACTTTCAAAACCCACCTAGATGCATTCCTCTGTGGCCTGTCCTAGGTGATCCTGCCTTGACAGGGTGATTGGATTCAGTGATCTGTAGAGGTCACTTCCAACCCCTAACACTCTCAGATTCAACTTTTGCTACCTTTGAATCATAGAATGGCCTGCATTGGAAGGAACCTCCAAAGGTCATCTAGTCCAACCTCCTCTGCAGTAAGCAGCAGTATCCTCAACTAGATAAGTGCCCTGTGGAGCTTTTACAGTGGATATTGGTATGACTGCAGGAGGTAGAGATGCGAGTCAGCCTGAAGTTGTATGTTCTGTCTTTTCATTTTGCTGAACATATTTGGAGGAAAAAAGTTGTTTGTATTTGTTATTGTGGTCATATTTAAGTCATATACTAAACCTTGATGATACATTTACTTTGTTTAGTTGTTCTGTAGCATATTGTGTTATTAGGCCAGTTAGTTGTTCCTCTGAGTAACGGGACCTGAGTGGACACCTTATGTTTGAAGAGCTGTGGTTTTAAAGCAGTTTTTCGCTCTTCACACTGAGAAACTGACTCAAGGATTGAAATAATGTTTCTTGTGGTGTACAGCAATGATAAAATTGTGTAATTGGTATGCAAGTAATTGTATTATGTTTTCTTTGTTGAATGAGTAAGAAGCTTTGTGGGCTACATCATAGACCTAAAAATTGAGATGTTGATAGTCAAGAAAGTTATTATTCTGTAGGTGCTGTTTGGCTCTACAGTTCGATTACTGTCATAATAATTTAAATCTTTTATAGCAGTTTGCAGCAAAATATTTCCTTGAGATCAGATTGACATTATTTATAATAGTGTTGATGCTCCTTGTGCTCTTCTCTGCATGAGGTATCAAAAGGACAACAATTCAGTGTAGTTTATAATCAAAATGCCATGCTAAGAATGAAGCTGATTGCACTTCATAGTCCTCTAAATTCTTTAATTCTACTGTAAACGTTTTTGGTCTGCCTTGTGGATGAAGATTTCCATGTCTGTTTCTTTGATGATGAGAACCTTACACCATTTTTTTTTTTCAGGAGACTTTTCTGGGGACTTTCAAGGTGTGGAAGATGTTTTATTGTGTTCTTAACCAACCATGTTTTGCTTACAGGAAAAGTAACAGTATTATCTCCAGTCTTTCTCCATTCATTTCAGTGAATTAAGTATTGAGAACTGGATAATGCCTGCTGTTTATGCTGGCCATATTTCTCAAGTACTATGGCTTCACCCTCCCTGGGCTCAGCAGATCTCAGAAGGAAAACATCAATTTTTAATTGGGAAAGATGTATCAACGACTACAATCAGGTAAACTTTGTGCTGTCACATGTTATTCTGTAGCTTTTAATGGATTTGGGTTTTTTCTTTTCTTGGATTAAGGTAAAAATTTAATTTGTATTTATGATTTTTTTTCTGTGAGTGGATGCAGTTACAATTGAGCTTTAAATTCTTTTTTTCTATTATAGGTAATTCTGTCTATTCACATTTCAGCTCCCCAAGTTTTAAATTGATTCTCTTTAATAAAGTCAAAATATCAGAAAACAGTAATTTTTAACAGAGGGCAGCATTTAGATCCTCCTCAATTCTCCCTTAGAAGGACAAATCAAAAACACAGTTCCCTCAGCTTCCTTCTCATGCTCCAGTCCTGTAATTACTTTAGTGGACCTTCTTCAGTTTCTTGTCACCTCTTTTGTTCTGAAGGCCAAGGTTTGGGCAGAGTATGTCTCACGAGTGCTGAATAATTTTATATACAAAATTTTTCTGCTTTTCTTACCCATCAGTCATCTCTTCACTTTTCTCAGATTCCCTTAAGCTTTTTCCTAAGTTTTTTGCAAAGAGGTAAGCTGGAACACCTCTCCTTTGAGGATAAGCTGAAGGAGCTGGAGTTGTTCAGCCTGGAGAAGGCTCCAAGGAGACCTAATAGCAGCCTTCCAGTACCTGAAAGGAGCCTACAAGAAGGCTTCAAAGGAACTGTTTACAAAGGCCTGCAGGGATAGGACAAGGGGCAGTGGTTGGAAATTAGAGAAGTAGATTTAGATTGGATATTAGGAACAAGTTCTTTGTCGTGAGGGTGGTGGAATACTGCAACAGGTTGCCCAGGGTCACCAGGAAGGTAGTTTAGGCCCCATCCCTGGAGATCTTCAAGGTCAGGCTCAACAAGGCTCTGAGCAACCTCATCTAGCAGAGGATGTCCCTGCTCACTGCAGGGGGGTTGGACTAGATGACCTTTAAAGGTCCCTTCCAACCCAAAACATTCTATGATTCTGTGTATATTAACTGTGATTTATTGCCACTTGCAGGGTTACAGGTACAGATCATTACTTTTTAAGTGATGGTCTTTATGTCCCTGCTGACCAGCTAGAAAATCAGAAGCCTTTAAATTTACATGTAATTCTCATCAATCCTACTGAAGCATCAAACAGCCAGGAAGAAAATGGTGAAGTAGCAGCTGCTAAGAGACTGAAGCTAAATACAGGTGAAACAGCGAGCATCGCTTCTGCCTCTTCATCAGTGGCTCCTGGTAACCTTGATCACAGCATCCCAAGTCTGAAGAAAAAGGAAGTACAAAATGCAGGCACCCTGAACAAGGCAGAAACATTGTCAGAGTGTCCAGCTTCAAGCTCTCTCAGAAACAATGAATACCCAATAAGAGAAGTTATTAAAGATGTCTGCCAAGTACTGCAGAAAGGGGACTCATATGTTTTAGACATCGACTTAGATTTCTTTTCAGTTAAAAACCCTTTCAAAGAAATGTACACACAGGTAAGCATGACAATGTAGAGGCCTCTTAGCAGTCACAGAGGAAAGGCTGAGGGAGCTTGGACTCTTTGGTTTGGAGATGAGGAGATTGAGGTGATCTCATTAATGTTTATAAATATGTAATGGGTGAGTGCCAAGAGGATAGAGCCAGGATCTGCTCCATGATTCCCAATGACAGGACAAGGGGCAATGGGTGGCAGTTGAGGCATAGGAAGTTCCATGGAAACATGAGGAGGAATTTCTTCACTGTGAGGGTGACAGAACACTGGAACAGGCTGCCCAGGGGAGTTATGGACTCTCCCTGTCTGGAGATATTCAAGACCGGCCTGGATGTGGGGGGTTGGGGGGATGATCTTTCAGGGTCCCTTCCAGCCCCTGATATTATGTGATTCACAAAAGATTACCAGTCCTAGCATTTATGGAGAAACTTTCATCTAAGCTCAATTAGCAGATTAGCTGATCGTGGTTAATTAATCATGGTAACAGTTGAAGGAGAGACATGCTACAAGAGTGTGTGCTTCAAAAAAGTACAACAGCCTGCTAGGGGTAGATCCTTGTATTTGAAATAAGTATTGTGTGCACATGCAAGCTCAAAGGTGTATGGTTCACTTCTCATTGTTGCTTGGGACAGAAAAACTATGCTTAGGTTTCTAAAGGTAATGTTCCAAGCACTCACAGCAAGATTGTTCAGGGAGTTGTAACAACCTGTATCTGTTTTTACTCCCAGGAGTGGTAGCTTGGGCTGATGTTACACTCATTTCCTTTGGATTGCTGAACATAAGAGTAAACAAGCAGCTGTTGTCTCTAATGCTGCGGCTCTGACCTTAAGACTCTGCCTTTCATTCCATCTCTAATTTGCCAGCACAGCAAAGGTAGTTTGTCTTTATAGAGCCATAAATTTTTAGGTCCTCCAAGGTGTAAAGCAGTTAGCACCTTTTCTTGATGTGAAAGAATTATTAGGAACTAATTAATATACCCTGAAAATCAGATGTGGCATTTAGGTTTACAATATCTTTTGCAATATCCTGACTCATTTTGGCATTTAAATCTCTCTTCAACACTGTTTTAACTTGAGCATATGCTAGAGACCATCTGAGAATTTTGAGTTTCATCTAGACTGTAGAGAAGTGATTATGGTGTCCCTGTTAGCTTCTGACATTCAGCATTAACCACAGAATGTTAGGGGTTGGAAGTGACCTCAAAAGATCAGCCTGTCCAACCTCCCTGCCAGAGCAGGATCGTTTGGAGTAGACTACACAGGAATGGGTCCAGTTGGGGTTTGAATTTCCCCAGGGAAGGAGACTCCAGAACCTCCCTAGGCAGCCTTTTCCAGTGCTCTGTCACCCTAACAGTGAAGATTTTCCTTCTGTTTATGTGGACCCTCCTGTGCTCCAGCTTGCACCCACTGTCCCTTGTCCTATCACTGGATGTCACTGAGAAGATGCTCAGTGTCCTGAGATAATCTGCAATGCTGGTTCTGCATCACAAAGAAGTGTATAGCAAAAGGGAAGCACCATAGGGGTGTTGCCATGTAAGAATGAAATCCAGTACCTCTTTTAGGTAAAATACATGCTGAATAAAAGAATGGGGAAGTTTTGGGGGCTTTTTCTGTTTGGTTGGGTTTGGG
>VWYK01013329.1:0-12262 GCA_013399775.1 Semnornis frantzii
TTTGGACGTGGCACTTGGGGCCACCGTCTAGTCTCGAGGTCTGTGGTAATGGGTTGGACTTGATCTTTGAGGTCTCTTCCAACCTTGGTGGTACTGTGATACTGTAATTGGAATAGGCTGCTCAGGGAGGTGGTGGAGTTGCCGTCCCTGGAGGTGTTCAAGAAAAGACTGAGGCACTTAGTACCATGGTCTAGTTGGTTGAATAGGGCTGGGTGATTGGTTGGACTGGATGATCTTGGAGGTCTCTTCCAACCTGGCCGATTCTATTCTATTCTGTTCCATTCTGTTACGTTCTGTTCCGTTCCATTCTATTCTAATATGACTAGTGTGATAAAAAAATCATTAAAAAGGAAACTTGACTCCCTAAGGCTAAAGGAAATAATTTCCTGCTAAGGTCCCCTGTGCGAATGGTATCAGCTTTTTCTATTTCCTTTCTAGTCTTGATCAGAATGAGTTTAGAATTCTTCTTTCCTCTCTTACAAGGTCATGGAGCTGAGCTTAACAGGACTTGTTACTCTTGGGACATTGCAATCAATTCATGACTGTCTGATTTTCCCTTCTTTTGTTCATACAGAACCAGATACTGGATTACTCCAAACGCAACCGCAGCGGCAAATTCCGGCTGGTGACTAAGTTTAAAAAGGAGAAGAACAACAAAAACAAAGAGACTCATAGCAGCATGGGACTGCCGGGTACCAAGTCTGCTCATTCATTGTGTCTGTTTGTGATATCAGTGTGGTCACACCACTATCTGTCCTCCATCCATTTCCTTTTGTGTTCTCTCCTTCTGTTTCACGTATGCCTACCTGTTCTTGGAGGTCTAGTCTGTCATTTTCACATGGCAAAACAGCTTATTGCTCCATACTGTCTAAGTCATGGTCCTCTAGTACCATTCAAATATTCCTGAACAGAAGCCGGAGGTACCCCCTGAAGAATCCTGCCTACATCCAGACATTTCCAGGGAATTTTAGGGGTGCTTAGTGAAGTGAATCTGAGGATTTTGGCATCTTAGGTATCAAAGTGACTGTGGGGCCCAAGTCCGCCTAACTCCAGGCTTTTCACTGCTAATTCTCTGTGATATGGTTAATGATTTTCTCATTGATTCACCCTCAGGCTTTAATCAAGTTTCATGGCTGGGGATCAGCATCACCACAAGTGTACCCTGACCATTAATCCTACCGGTCAGTAAATAAAAACTGACCATGAATCAATAAATTGCCATTCAGAACACTTTCTATCTGATTGGGGTAGTTGATTTTTGGTTTATACTCTCCTTATGAAGATTTTCTTCTAAAATTCAGAAGTACTACCCGTTCTGGGTCCTATCCTTTGCCATGGAGTCATGGGTGCAATCTCCTTCTGTCTGACAGGCTGGTGCTCATTCATTACCTCCCCAAACTTGGGGACTTGAGTATTCTCTTATTTAGAGGCTGCGCAACAAGGTGGAAGGCGAAACTCTTCCTCTCTTCCTCAGACTTAGGGGACAGAGGTTGCCATTTTATTTACTCAGCACAAGTGTTTGTACACAATAGCAAACTGATTTGTGCTTGATTCTTCAAGATACTGTTGTTTTTTAAGCAGAGAGTTAACAATGAACTTACTCTTTTTAAACGTGGAGATAAACTTTACCAAACATATCCGCTCTTACCAAAACAAAGACGCACTTCCTCCTGGCTTTGCCACAGATAGCCTCTGCTTAAGAGAACTCCTACCTTTCATTGCACTGCCTCCTTTGTTTGAGACTGCATGTTGTGCTACCATCTTTGCCCTGCCCTTGGGTTTGAGGCAGTGGCACTGCTTGCCCTTCTTCTCTACCACTAAGTGCTGGTGGTGTCCTCATCTCATACTGTCTTCTGGGATTCTGGGTACTCAATGCACTCCTGCTTTTCCATCTCTAACAGTTCACCTCTGGGGAACGGAGGAGGTTGCGGCGTGGCTTGAGCATCTCAGTCTTTGTGAGTATAAGGATATCTTCATCCGCCATGACGTCCGGGGCTCTGAGCTCCTGCACCTCGAACGGAGGGACCTCAAGGTACTTTCATGATTAGCTCATGAGAAATAGCCATCTGTGTGACCTTTTGTGCTGAATGTGCTTGGAAGTGGTCTGCCCGCTGTTCATTACATATGCCTTGGCAAGATGGACAGGTTCATTGTGGCCTTATTTTATTCTCCCACCATTTCAGGTCACCTGATTTTTAACAGCATGGGGGTGGAACAGCTAGTTGAAGGACCAACTGTCCAATTCTGCCACAGCTTCCTGGAGAAGCAATACAGTTCAGCACATATATTGCAGCTAGTGTCTGATTTTAATGATGGAATGGAAGTTTTCAACTTTTCAGCTGCCATGTCCTCTTTGCAGAGCATGGCATGATTGGGAAAATTTGCTTCTTCTGCTGTAGTGACTGGACAAATAGATCATCACACTTCTTTGTTACCAGAGAAAAATAAGTGTACCTGGTCTTTGATGAGGCTTCTAGGTGGAGAGAATCTTGTCAAATGATGCTTTTAGTAACCACATTGCACAGTGGTGGTGTGAGAGGCTTGTGTCATCATTCTGGTGACTTGCATAGAGCAGACAAATATTGTGTTGCAAAGTAGTGCATGGCATTTGTTGAATGCCCCTTCAACCTTCATTTGCGATTTTGACCATCTTCCTGTTCTGAGGTTTGCTGTGGGATGTAGCTGATTCCTGTGCATGCCATCCAGCTATGGCCTGGATTTTGTTGCATGGTACCCAAGTGCCCATACATCTATCTGCTGTGGCTAGTTAGTTCTTCCTGCATGTTACGGCTACTAGCTTAGGTCATTGAGGTCTGTGTACTCTTCCTGTTCTCTTGCTTTGGCCTGTAACAATCAAAGCAATTTGCATTTCAGGATAATGGTCTTGCAATTGTTTCTCTCCATTGCTCTGTTCCTCATCTGTGTTCATTACTCTCTCATGCTCTGACAGCTTTCTGACATATGGTTTGAGTCCCATATATAACTACAAGGCTTGTAATCTTTCTGATTGGTTTCCTTCTCTGTGTAACTGGCTGACTAATTCATAACCATTGCTTGGCACTCGGAATTTCCCTCTTGCTTTTGGCATAAGGTAAGATGTTTCTCCTTTCCTCTAGGACCTGGGTGTGACCAAAGTGGGTCACATGAAGAGGATACTGCACGGGATCAAGGAGCTGAGCCGGAATATTCCTGCCAGCGAGGTTTAGCCTCCATTTTCACTGCCTGTGTGTACCATTCTCCCTAACTGCACAGCAGTCACCTCACAAAGCAGATGTGCTCACAGCTGTCTTTACTGAACAGCCATACTGTAGCTGTTCAGAGCTCATATCAACCAAGCATGGTGCTACCTTCTTTCCTGTGGGGTACTGCTGCATCCAGTCAAGAGGCACCTTATCTGCAGTCAAGCAGAGCCTCCCGGAAGAGAACTCACTTGCTGTGTGAAGAACCACGTCCTCTGACATGGGAAGTTCTATTTCCAGTGACAGTGCAGGACTCCTGAGAAATGCAACACAGCTACCTTTACTGGATAACTTCATCACAATAGAATTATTCAGGGCAAAAGATATATTGGCCAGTCTTAGTGCAGGAGCATCTGACAGTTTTTTCAAACCCAAAACTTTCCTGCTCACCTGTGTCTCACACATGTATCTTAGAATATTTAAGTGGGCTAAAGTCTACCCTTGTGTCTTACTAATCCCTTTTTAATACATCTGTGGTTGCATGCAATTTGTGTCAGATATTCAAAAACAGTACAGACCTCTTGCTGATTAAGACCCAGTGATTTTTTCATTCATATATGCCTTGCAACAAACAATGCATGCAGTTCAAACAGCGATTCACACCAGCTTGTGAGGTCTTCTGCTGGGCCTGACTCTCCTTTTCTAGCCAGTAGCCATGGTACCTTTAACTTTTTAGGCATCACAAACAATTGTTCCAAAATTGCTGTCTGTAAGAATAGACAAAATTCTGGAGAACCAGATTACAGGACGTCAACTCCGGCACTTCCCTCTCTGAAGTCATCTTCAGAAGACCAGATGAAAGAGAGCTAGCTAGCTGTTGGGGCTGTGTGAGAAATGTAATAGAGTGAGATAGAACAATTTATGTCCCCCCCCCCCATCTTGGTGAGGAGAACAGCATGACTGGCAATGGCCAGAGCAGCTTCCTGTCCACTTAGTGCCACCTTTCTGGTCACAAATAGCAGAGCTGTTTGGTTTTGTTTTTTTTTTAACTTCAGTTTACAGTGCAGAAAACTCTTTCTGCCACAAAAGATATTATTTTGTCCATAGTAGTTGCATCTTTTCACCTGTCTTGGTTGTGGCTTTTTCACCTCACTTCTCTCTCTTTGCTGCTTTGCTCCTTCACACCAAGGTGGATACTGAAAGATTAGGCTCAGTCGTTGTGGGTTGTACCCCTGAGAGATGTCTCGTGTGCTGTCAAACATCAGGCCTCCTGCAGGAGTGCTGAGAGAAAGAGGATTATTGCTGAGTGGATGAGCATCAGAGTGAGAACTGGAGTACATTGGTAAATTGCCTTTGGTACCATCAGCAGTGGAGCATAGAAAACTTAGTGCCTCTGAATCAGAGTTCCTAGATGGCCTTCACATTTCCACTGTACTGCCTGACCCTGTTCGAGTAGACTGTTAAAGCCCAAAGACCAGCATGCATAGTTACATTGCTGTGTTTATCACTGCGAAGGGAATGAAGGAACACTGAGTGCTGTAAAACGAGAGAAATAGCAGGAATTTTTAGAAGCTTTGTTGTTTTTTATATGTTTTGGACTTTTTTATTACTATTATTACAGAGTGGCACCTGTCTGGCTATGGCTACAGACAGTAAAACAGCCACGTACACAGTGGCATAAAAGATAATTTCCTGAGGACATCTTTCTTCTTTGTTGTTTGTAAGGTTATTATGGAATTGACATCAGCTCTCTAGTCCTGCAACAGGCAGTCAAGTTATTTTCTGTAAAAACTTGCCAGCTTTAAAATGTTATGGGCCGATTTCATGTTGGACAAACTCCATTACATTCTTTAAGGTTTCAGAAAGGATTATTTTGATTCTCCCTATCCATTTTTAACTACTTGCCATTTACCAAAATAATTCATTTCAGCCTAGCAAGTGACGGGGTTTTCTCACGAGAAAAGAAGACTCAATGTGCTTGATCAAGCTAGCAAAATATCCAGTGTAAATACTGTGGAGACTGAGCAAATAGTATGTTCAGCTTTTCTCTGAATTTGTTTCTCTCGTCTATGCATTGTCAGTTGCCTCCATAGCCATATTCTTTTTTTGTCTGTACAGCCCTCCCTCACTGTATGGAATTCCTGAGGCGTAAAATGTATAGTAATTACAGACACTGCATTTTCCCACTTACTTGTTGAGGCACAGGCCAGCATCTGCATGACGGTGAAGAGTGAGCTCTAAGATGTACCCGCCCATGCTGGTGACAGTAACGTGACAGTCCACTGCCTGTCCCCAGGAATATGCTTGGTTAGCACATTTGTGTGTCTGCCCAGGAGAGCACAGCAGGGACCACAGGGCAGGTGGTAACTCTGGAGAAGAGGTGAGATCTGTGTTTGTTCCTGGACATGATGAAGACGCTGTTCTTGCTTCAAAGTTTCTCCAAGCACCCTCATGGTTTAAGATGTGTAGACAATATACACTGGCCTTGCTTGCATAATTCCTGGGGTATTAAATTCTTGCTTCAGTAGAAACAGTTCCCATCTACTCTTCCTGCTCAAAGTAACAGAAATCCAAAGAGTTCATGGATTCAGACATGTTCCTTAATTTGTGCCATGTGTGCAGAACCCCGATGGCCATTGGCCATTGTGCTCTGAGTGATGATGCCTGCACAGCCCAGTCTTAATTTCTTTACTTTTATGATCTGTCATGTTGAAGGGCTCAGATCCTTTTTGTGTGCATGCACGTTTTAGCAAAGTGTTCATAGCCAGCATATTCCTGTCTGTTGCTTACCAGAGGCAGGCAGGGAGTTCTGCCTTCTTTTAAACCCTGAAAAATGAGATCTGCATTCAACCTGAGTGCCTTCGAATACATATTAAGGTTCATATCTAATGAAAGGGTTGTAGCTCTAGGTGTCTCACTGGGAATAATGCAGATTTCTCTTGCAGAAATTTTATGACTAGATGAGAACAATTTGTGAGAGTTATCTGCAAAGTAGGGAACTGAACTTCTAGCTACTTTACTCTGAGTTCCTATTCTGGCATCCAATAAGTTTTTGTGGAAGAGAAACTCAGGAAAGACAAACAGTAAAAAAGTCCGCTGCTTCTTTTACCAAAAAAAAAAAAAAGAGACTCTCCTGCAGTCTCAGGTGAAACACCAGCTTGAAGAGAAGCTAGAACTGCACATACCGCACATTTAGTCTCTTACAAAAACGCTACTCATGTGAAAGCTGTGTGGCCCCTACTGTTCTTCATCTCTCCCCCTTGGCATTGATGTGGGGGCAGTGTCTGCAGTGGTTTGGCCATACAACTTCTGCTCAGAGAAGGCTTCAGTGAGTGTTACCTCACATTCTGGCACTGCCTCGGATGGCAGTTTCTTGGGAATAGCATGCTCTGCGTTATGGCTTAGTGGGATTGCATACAGTAGACTGGAGGGAGGTTTGGCCCATGAGGCAGCCGTCAGCAGTGCCCTGCTCTGCCTGGGTCCCCATCAGGAGGGCTGTCGACTCTAATGCAGTCAGTGCCCAGAGGTGCTGGCCTTGCCAGGCACCCAGGAGCCTCCGGCTCTGCCAAGGCCCTTCAATGCCAGTTCTGGGAACATTTCTGCACCCAAATCATAAGAAAGGTTTGTTCGTTGTTTTAGTATTATTTTAAAATGTGCATACTATCTATGTGATTTTAACAGAGACTGTTTACACAAAACATTTTGTATATTATGATGTGTGTACTGTAAAAAGGAGAAAAAGAAAAAAAAAAAAGGAAAGGGTGAAAAAAAATATTTTTTTCTACAACCGTCAGCAGTGAGTGCATGTCTGTATCATCATCCACCAACCATTGTTCCTCAGGGGTCTCCCCGCCATTCCTGTGATCCTGTAAAAAGCATAGGGAAGCAAGTGAATCCCTGTGCAGTCTTGGGAAGAAGGTTTTGTGCCTTAAGAATGGGACCTACTTCCCTCCTATTTATTGTGTTAATTTATACAGTGATTACCATGGAAATGTCTCTTGTAATTTTTTTTTTTTGTACATAGTTTACCATTGATTGTAAATAAGTTTATGTTGTATATAAAGTAAACATGTTTCTGAGCTTCCAGTAAAGATTCTCTGTTACTGATTTCATTGTGTGAGAGGGCCACAGTGCCCATCTGGTGGAAACCAGCTAATAAAAAAATCTGTGCTGTGGTAAAATGGCTTTATCCTGAATTTCATCAGAAGTTCAGAGCTGTTTCTTAGAGGGGAGCAAAATGGTAAATGTGGTTATTGTGGATTCTTCTTGTAGCATATTTTCGTATTGGTTTAGTCGGCACTGAGTAGAAGATACCATCTCATTTTTATTAGCCCTATCTCTACAGTGGAAAAAAAAAAAGAGATGTTTAAAGCCTGGTGGTTTTACTGCTGCTCAGCCTGCTCATAGCTCCATTATCTGCAGACCCACAGCTAAGCTGGAAGACTCTCAGAAACTCGGCAGCATATTTGTTAGTTATCTCCATGTGCTTGTAGGCCTCTCATAGTAGACCTCGCATAGGTGCAGTGCTATGATGAGACTGGAACAGTTCCACTTGGGCTTCTGTGCATTTCATTTATTGCAGCCAATATGTATGGTAACTGAAATAAGTGCAAGTGCATTTACAAAAATTAGGAAGAAAATAAGTTTCTCATGAAACGTAGAAGCTGACTTGCTATGAAATGACAGCTGTGAACCTGAAGCTAAAAGATGTGAGTGAACAGTTCATGATGAGCTTTCTGTGCCATCTGCAGATCAATGTATTTGTAAGATGCTGGCGAGAAACTTGGGGCAGATGAATTTGAACTGAGAGGACAGTTGTAGAGTTCCATAGTACCGTTGAAAAGTAAATGGAAGGTAACTTAGAATGGTCATGAATATTTGCTGTGTGAAAAGACCTTTGTACTTGATAATCCATCTGAAGGAATTAACTTTGTGCAGACAGAATAGTTAATATGACAGGAACATAAGAAACCATAGTAATCTTACATACTGTTGCAAGATTAAAATGGTAAAAAATTATCATGCAAGGGTTAGCTTCCTAGGGCTAGTAGAGAAAAGTTACTGCCTTTACTCAAACATGCATCAGACCCGAATGTCAGACTGCATTAAGTAGCGCTACAGAAAACATGCAAAGAAGGCAACAAGGGAGAGACAGAAGATCACTTACCCCTCTCATGCAGGTAATTTGTTTTGGTCTCTATTTTATGTGGCAGAAACCAATAGCAAGAATTTAGCTCCACTCAGTGTTTCATTACTAGGATATCAGCCCTCCTGCTATCCTCTTGGTTTGATTGGTAATCAGCCAGTGGGTCTTGGGAGAGTGGAGTGGATTTGGAGAGAGGTGTACTCTAGAGATCTTGAAGAACCATTGAGGGTTTTTTTTTTAAATGTATTCTGCAGCTGTTCCCCTTGTCCTATGCAGTTTTAGGTGGAAGTTTTGATGTTTGGCTTTTTTAATACAGTGTAAAGCTTCAGGAGAGCTGAGAAGTCAAGGAAGTTTGGTCCAACTGAATGAGCAGCAGTGGAAATGAACAAGTTTAGAAGAAGACCTGTATATCTTACCTGTAAAGCAGCTTCAGATTTGTAAGGTAAATTCCTTGTTTGGCTGCTGTGTGCCTGGTTGGGATAAATAACTCTGAGCTCATAAGCTGGGCCTCAAGCAGCTTGAGATGTTTGATTCTCATGTGGGTGGAAAAAAATGTTTCTGTGACCAGAGAAAGTGACATTTTTGTTAGCAGCAGCTAAAAGATCCATGGCAATTCACTAGCAGCTTCCATTTTAAGAGTTCCAGCATTCTATTGGCTCACCAAATGACTTAGAGTAGTAAAGCTTTGTCTTCATAAGAAAGGAAGAGTTGGAGCAGTCTGCATATGACCTGAAGGACACCACTTCTCTTGACTTCTGATTTGTGGCCTATGGCTTTTCATCAGAGGAGCCGGGAAGGGGACAATTTCAGGCCTCTTGTCCTTTATGAGCAGGTTGGCTGGTGTGGTGTGCTGCCCACAGGAGGAGCTGATCTTCATTTTCTTAAGGGCAGTGGAAGCAGATACCAGACAGAGAATCGTAAGAGTCATAGAATTGTCATAGAGTTGCTTGGGTTGGAAAAGACTGTTCAGATCATCAAATCTCCAACCATTATCTAATTCTACCAAGTCTGATGCCAAGCATGCACCTCAGTGCCACGCCTCTGCATCTTTTAAACATCTCCCAAAGATGGGGATTCAACCACCCCCTTGCAGAACCTATTCCAGTGTTTGAGAATCCTTTCAGTGAAGTTTCTTCTAATATCCAGCCTAACCCTCCTCTGGTGCAACTCCAGACTATTTCCTCTCATTCCATCACTTTTTACCTAGAGAAAAGAGACTAACCCCTACCTGGCTCCACTCTCTTTCAGGTAATTGAAGAGAGCAATGAGGTCTCCCCTCAGCCTCCTCCAGACTAAATAACCCCACTTTCCTTTGCTGATCCTCACTGGACCTGTTCTCCAGACTCTTCATCAGCTTTGTTGCCCTTCTTTGGACATTTCAACACCTCAGTCTTTCTTGTAGTGAGGGCCCAAAACCGAACCAAGTACTCAAGGTGTGGCTTCACCAATGCTGAGTAGAGAGGGACAATCTCTGGTCCTGCTAGTCACCCTATTCCTGGTCCAGACCAGTCTTGGGCACATTGGTGGCTCATCTTCAACCACACTCCACCAACACCCCCAGATCTTTGATGGGCAGCTTTCCAGCTGCTCTGCCTCAAGCCCAGAGTGTTCATGGGATTGTTGTGACACAAGTGCGAGACCCAGAACTCGGCCTTGTTGAGTGTCATCATGCTGGTCTCAGCTCATCAATTCTGGTCAGGCTGCAGAGCCTGTACAAGTAACAGGCCGAGAAAGACTGTCACAGCAGCAGCTTGCTTTCTGCACAGGTCGTCAAGGTCATCTTACTTCCGGGATGCAGACTGAATAATTAAAGCACTTCCCAACAGCCTGCTCTGAGCTGCCTCCCTGTCTCTCCATAGAGATTGTTTCTGTATTCCAGGCAGCATGTTCCTGTGCTCATTTCTGAGCTGTGAAAACCTCAGCCTCCATGAACCTTTTTTTTGACAAATAGCATTCTGAGGAGAGTAATAATTCAGCTTGGTTACCCAGGGAAAGCAGAGCAGTGTGGTTTGTCTGGTGCTTGTGTATCAGCCTATCTTACCCCTTACAGTGCTTGTTTGGAAGCTGCTACCTCTGAAATGGCCTACAGAACATTACGTTTCTACGAGTCTTGCAAGAAGTCGGTATCCAGGATAAGAGGGAGACCTTGATAGTGCTGTAGCAGGGAGATGCTCCCAGTGGTCATACAGGAAGCTTACAGCTTGGTTCCAAATTTGAATGGTTCATATTTGTTACAAATTAATCATACAATCATAGAATGGTAAGGTTGGAAGGGACCTCAAGGATCATCTAGTTCCAACCCCCTGCCATAGGCAGGGGCACCTCCCACTAGTACAGGTCACTCAAGGCCTCCTCTAACCTGGCCTTGAACCCCTCCAGGGAGGGAGCAGCCGCAACCTCCCTGGACAACCTGTGCCAGTGTCTCACCACCCTCACTGCAAAGAACTTCCTCCTGACTTCTAGTCTAAATCTTCCCACTGCCTGTGTAAACCCATTGCCCCTAGTCCTGTCATTGCAAGACCTTGTAAATAGTCCCTCCCCAGCCTTCCTGTAGTCCCCCTTCAGATATTGGAAGGCTACTATAAGGTCTCCTCGAAGCCTTCTCTTCTCCAGACTGAAGCTCTTTTAGTGAATTAAAAGCTCTTTTAGTGAATTAGGAAGAACTGCTGGTTGGAACACAAGATTGCTTGCTGAAGAACTGTGGTTTAAGGCCTTGGAGCTTTGTCCCTGTCTGAAAACCTACATCTGTCTATAATGTATTTAATATACAGAAATTTGCATTTTAAATCAGGATTTTACTTTGGAAGAATTGGGAAGGAATTATTCAGCACTCCTGGCTAAGGAGCCAGAGACTAAGAACGTGTTGGAGAGTAATCCAGAAGCTTTCCTGTAGAAGAGGCAAAACCAAAACTTTTGTCTTTTTTGTACAGAAAGGAAATGGGAAGAACAAGGTGTGCAGCCTGGTGTGCTCTCTCCTTCTGCTTGTAAAAGAGGGAATCTCTAAGCTGTAAGATTTGAGAGTTCTGTGATTACTATTTTACTTCAGGGGGGTGATTTCCTATGCTCATTAATGTCTGTTGGTAGCACATTGTTTATCAGAACTCTCCACAGTGTTAATTAAAATGATGTGGAGCCTCTGCCTTGCCAATCAGGAAGTTTTTCTTTACCCTCATAGAGTCCTCCTCAGAAAAATCCCTGTGATGTTGATGAAGGTAAACAAGAAAGCAGGCATCTCACTACAGTAGATTGTTCAGACTGCAACAGTTCCTTGGCATGCAAAACTGGGCAGATCTTCAAGTGTTCTAGAGCATCTTTTCTTCAATCTCCTGCACCTGGAGCCACATAATTACCCAAGAGCAAAAATGATCCCTTTTAAAAGATGTATTTCTGCACTACAGCAGCAAGAGAAATGGGAAAACAGGAATATAAAGTCCCCAAAACACATGAAAACTGAGTTCATTCTTTCTGCATCCCAGTGCAAGTTTTAAAAAAAATAAAGTTATGTCTTTTAGGAATCTGACTCACTGGTTTAGAAGTTCTAGGTTGGCAGTTGATATGTGTGTTCCAAATTTCCAGCCTATACCAAGTCTTCAAACGTGTATTCAATAACACATGACCTGGGTGATAGCAGATTTCTATAGGTAATAGTGTAGGCTTTCCATACTATTTGTGGGTAGCCAGGTCCGCTGCAAATAGAGAGTAATACATGAGTGTATGGTACTACTGTATTCCTGTTTTATGCTTCCTGTCTTCAGATGTGTTTCATAAACTTTTTATTTTCATCAAAAATCTGTTACCATTAATATCAGCTGAAATCTTCTTGCTGAGCATCTGTGAATGGAGGCTAAAAATGTGGGAAGAGCTTTGCACTGCACACATATTCCCCAAATGTGATTTTGGATGCCGCAATCTTTTTTCTTTTTAAGCTTTTTTTTTT
>VWYK01013329.1:12365-36604 GCA_013399775.1 Semnornis frantzii
GCAGAAGTCACAGAAGAATGAACTTTGGAACCTCTGTTTATAGAGAGCTTGTTTTGAAGAAAGACCATGGCAAAATTTTTAAGGGAAAAGGGGGAAAAAAAATGCAAGCAGTCAGAGCTCTCCTAAACACTGTCAGTGAATGTGAGCTGAGATCCTGGAGTGGTCCACCTTTTCCTGACACCCTGGTGGCACTTTCTCAGGTACGCTGGAAGATGGCAGCGTGCTGAGTCGTGCGCACTGTTTTTTTTTCTGCCATGAAGAAATGACCCCCTGTGCCAGTACAGAGGAGGGATTGACCTGCTGGAAACAGCTCTGCAGAGAAGGATCTGCGAGCCCTGATGGACAAGTTTCACCACAAGCCAACAGTGTGCTTTTGTGGCCAAGAAGGCCAAGAGTATTCTAGGGTGCATTAGGAAGAGTGTGGCCAACAGGTTGAGGGAGATTTTTCTGCTCTACTCTGTTCTGGTGAGGCCTCATCTGCAATATTGCATCCAGTTCTGGGCTTTCCAGTTCAAAAGGGAGAGGAAATTACTGGATAGAGTCCAGTGAAGATAATTAGCGAACTGGAGCAGCACTCTTTTGGTGGGATGATGAGGGACCTGGGGTTCTTTAGCCTCAAGAAGAGCAGACTGAGAGGGGATCTTCTCAAAGCTGATTAATATCCAAAGAGTGGAGGTAAAGTGCATGAGGCTGGGTTCTTTTCAGTGGTGCCCAGGGATAGGACAAGAGGCAATGGGCACAAACTAGGAGGTTTCGCTTAAACATAAATAAAAGCTTTGCTGTGAGTGTGCCGGGGCGTTGTAGCAGGCTGCACAAAGAGGTTGCTGAGTCTTCTTCTTTGGAGAGATTCCGAACTCGCCTGGACGTTGTGTTCCTGTGCAACCTGCTCTAGGTGACCATGCTTTAGCAGGGGAGTTGGGACTAGATGATCTCCAGAAGTCACTTCCAACCCCCACCCTTCTGTGATTCTTGTGCTTCTGGTACAAGGTTCTTGACCTAGCTCTCACAAGTGGGCAGCTGATGGGGCAAGGCACTGCAGCTTATGGCTGTTAGGGGAGTTAGTTGTCTTGGCTGTTTTGTGGTGGAAACTTTAAGTCAAGTGGGAAAACTTTTAAACATTGAAGTGTGCCCCTTTTGGTTGATTGTGTGCTGTGAGAAGGTGATAGAATCTCTAAAGAGACCTCAGCACTTGGTGCTTACACTTACAAGCTAAATACAACCACTTCTACTTGCCAAAGAATCAAAAGAAAAACAGATTTGGAGAAGGCGTAGTAAATGCCCTCAGCTCTTTTACCTTTCTCATTTATGCAGGTAAATTGTCAAGCTCCCCCTGGGTTACTGTTTGTTTAATGACTAAAAAGAAAGCACTTCATGTCACTCCCAAGAGTCAATATCTGAAGTTACGGATTAACTAAGTTCCAGCAGAGCTCATGGTGGAAGAATAGATCATGCTGATTCACACTGAACAAAGTAGTAAGTGCTTCAGAAGTATTTTATCCTTTGGGATTTCAAAGTACAGCCTGCTTTAATGAACCATAAAGCTTGTCAAAAATGTCCAGTGACAAGGAGACAAACAAGTGTTCTGGGATTGCTGCTGCTGGCCTAAAAGGAACTAGCAAAGCAGTCTGGAGGGCTTCTAAGGAACAGCTATTTTGAAGCTGGAAGCAGAGAAAGTCACGGTGCAGCATTCAGCAAAGAGGTTGCACTAAGCAGAGTGGAGGACCTGATATTTCTGAACAGGAGCTGGTAGCTGAGCTATCTGAACAGAAACTGCAGCGTGGGGGTTGTGCTACAGCTCAGCAGTGCACTCCCCTTTGCACCTACCTTCTCTTCTTTAGGTGACTCCTGCCGCAGGATGTGGAAGCTTGTCACTATAGGGGTGCTGTTGACAGCCTGCTCTTCACGAGTCTGTAGTACCTCAAGTAAGTGTTCACTTTGGAGATACTCTTTACCTTTTACCAGTCGCTCCAAGTGCATTTCCTGCTTCTCTGTCAGTAATAGGGCGTGGTTGAAATCGTTACTGTTAGCGGGTAGTTTAATTCTTTTAGCAGAGATTGAGAGAGACAGTGCTGGGCTATGATGGCTGTCTAGTCACAGTCTTCCCGAGCCCTACGAGCTGTCCTGAGTGTCACAGAGCAGGGGCTGGAGCTCGCTTCCACAGCACAGCATTGACAGCCCACAGCTCTTGCTGTGCTAGAGAGAGGCTGTTGCTCTGAAGTGTCCTTTGGGAGGGACCATTACCAGTTTTCCGCCAGCCCTTTTCTCTGCTTGTGCTTTTACGTTTTGGTTTCCAGTATTTTACAGTAATAGAGATGCAAACCAAGTCCTGAAAGTCCAGAAGCGGGCAAACTCTTTTCTGGAGGAGCTGAAACCAGGCTCTGTGGAGCGTGAGTGCGTTGAGGAGGCATGTGACTTTGAGGAGGCCAGTGAGATATTTGAAACCAAGGAAGCAACAGTAAGTTGGTTTCATTCAAGGATGAACATGGGACTTAAACAATCGTTTGTTCTCTTAAACCATTGCAATCCAGGGCATAGGAGATCTTGCTGTCAGCACTGAACATGCATCATTCCTGACTCCTGAGGTCTAGTAAGGGCTTTGAATCAGCTGTGTTACAGTGGTTGTCAAGTTACCACCTCTATGGGCCACAAAACTTGGCTGGTCCCGCATGTCCCACCTGATCCATGAGATCCAGGTCCCAGACATGCAATCCCAATCGCTGCTTGACCCCACTCTGTATTCTTGCTGCCACTGAGTTTTTCCCAGGCCTTCCAGGCCTTTGCCCTCTCCGTTGTCAATTTGCTAGCTCTGGCTGCCATTCGTTATACCTCCTTAGACTCCCTACCTGTGCCTGACAAACGTTTCTTTTATCACTAGGTTCTCTGTTTAGGTATAAGGAAACCATAACAAAAAGATATTTTGAGATGTGCCTCCTACTGGATTCTGTCCAAGGCCAAAGTCTGCCTGCAGACACTTAGAACTGCGTCTCTTCTTTTTGCCTTGCAGCTGCTGTTTTAAGGAAGCAATGGCAGAATTCTTAATGCATAACCCAGCAATCAGACACAGAACCAGAAATATTAGAACTAAAATCACACATGACAAATAAATCACAGTGTCACGAGTGAAGAACTCACTACAGGGGTCTGGGGCAGGACTTTTTGGGAGGATTATTCTCATCAGAGATGTTGATGCATTTGTAATATTTCCTGACACATTAAAAGCAGATTTGGTAACATTTTCAGAGATATTAAAGCCAACCCAGGCAAAAACATATTCTCCATAGTTCCAGAAGACCCTTTTAACCTTTATCCACATTAAGTCAATTAAAAAGGAGCCAATCTTCCCAACAATCAAACGGTAGACCCAAATGAGGAATGCCGGCCAGGCCACCCCCCAAAATATGTAAAATAACTTCATCCTAACTTCCAGACTGAGCCAGCAATAAATCAAATTTAATTAGCCCCGCGTTGGAAGCGCCAAATAAGAATTATGTGACGGTTTGGGAGTTCCCCGCCCCCCCACACTTTGAAATGACCCAGACTAGATCTCAGCCGGACTGGAAGTTAAGAGATGAAGCTATATTTACAGCTCAGCACAATATACAAGCAAATATATACAGTATATACAGGAATATTTACAGAAATATACAAGTTTAAGGTAATACAGACACACAACTCCCCTCCCAGAAATCAGAGACCCCAGGAGGGGCTCCCAACCACCCTTCCACCTTCTCCCCACTCCCACACCTTACCCCAAGGTTTGGCTTACGCGCAAGGAGGATCGGCTGGGGAGGATTAGAAGAAAAGTGGTTAGTGAAGTTATTCAACAGAGAGGAGAAGCCAGAGCTGCTAGCCCAAGACCCAAGCAGCAAGCCAGCCCAGTAAGCAAGTGAGTGAGTCCCTCGTGACCCAGACTGCCAGCTCGAGAGACTCTTATCTTTTTGTTATGGTTTCCTTATACCTAAACATCGCAGCAAGCCTCTGAGTGAAGTAGATATCACCGTTGTTTTCCTTCACAGCCTACAGTATAATTTTTTTCTCTATTAAAATATTCCAATTAGCTCAAACCAGCACAATTCTCTCTTCTGCAAACCTAATTTTTTTCATTGGGACACTGTCTTTTTTGTCAACATCACTGATTCCTGCCCTTTTTCACACTCAGTCATTGTGCTGACTGGGACTCTCACTGTGTTAAGCAGAGTAGGCTCACCACATAGGATGAACTAGTCTTTGCCCTCCCTCAGACCCCAAAGTAGTTTGGGGCCTGTTTTCACAATGCCTGATTATATCTAACTGGGCACAAATGAATTGTGTACTCAGCAGGTGACACTGATGACACTCATGCAAGAAAACAGACTCATGACAAGAAAATAGAGCAGCCTTGGGGGATATCGAGGTGTTGTAGTGCTGGTGGGTCTGGAGACAGGGCAAGGGGAACAGTGCTGAGCACAGGTAATACATGAATGTCCAGGTTGGGCTGTTTGGTTGGTTTGTAGTGCTAGTCATTACACTGCCAAGAAGAATGATACTGATGCTGTTTACTGGTGTGCTGTGCTGTGTCAACCAAGATCATGATACACCTTAAATCCCTCACTTGTTAAAAATCTGCTTCTAGCCTTAATGTAAGTTTTGTTTCTTCGCAGCTAAATTTTTGGAGCAAGTATCTAGGTAAGTAAAATTCTATCCTCTTCACTTCTTTGTATTTCTTCAGGAGTGCCTGGTACTCAGCCTTTCTACTGCTGTGTATGACATACTGATTCAAATTCTCAGTCTCTTGAATAGGGTGTGCAAAGAATGTTGTCCTGTTCTATCACCTGGGCAACATCCTAAAAAAATGGAGGTGCATCTGTGCCTATCACCAGTCATCTTCCCAGAGCTATGACACTGGTCAAAAGTGCTCTCTGATGTGGCCCAAAGAGGAATCCCACCTGCCCTCTTCACCCCTGCAGTAACCTGCCTCTGCCCTGTCTGCCTCAGATTTTGCTCTTTTTTTTCACCTTCTGCCCACTCTGCTCACTCTGCAGATGTAATTCAGAACCTAAGACTTTGTCTCAGGCTCAGAACCACAAAGGTGTCACCATTCAGTGGCAGAAACCATGATCTGGCATCTGGGCAGGATCTGTTGATGTTAAGGTTTGACCTATGACTGTGTTTCCGATGTCTTTTTCAGATGGAGATCAGTGTGACCCACAGCCTTGTTCCAATGGGATATGCAAGGACAATATTGGAAAATTTTCCTGCATCTGTAACAAAGGCTGGGAGGGGGTTTTATGCAATTATGGTAACTCTGTCTTTATTCCACTCTAAAGTAAGATTCTTTGTAGCAGGGATCTCTGTGTGACAGGGATGAGGCCTTTTGCTGCTGCACAATATACTCAGTCTTCTTTACTAATGTACTTTCCTTTTGTCTCTTGATGTGGTAAAATCTGCACTTACCTAGAATCATAGAATGTCAGGGGCTGGAAGGGACCTCAAAAGATCATCTAGTCCAACCCCCTGCCAGAGCAGGATCACCTATACCAGATCACACAGGAACACATCTAGGCGGATTTTGTATATCTCCAGAGGGCGAGACTCAAGCACAATGAACTTTGTGTTCCCATGGGTGAAGTTTGGAGGTCTGAGAGATCTAAGTTTAACAAACCCAATGTAAATAATTTTGTAAAATGGAGTTTTCAGTTTCTTAAGAGCTGTCAGCACAGGAATGATGGTAGGATGTTTTACAGTACAGGAGAAAACCCCAAACACTATGAATATTTGATTGTCATTGCTGTGACAGCTTCTTCCTTGGACAAAGCATATTTAGGGATGAGTACATGTGTCCTCTATCATCAACACTGCGCTGTCTGCATGCAGTGATAGTGAGTTTTTTGTTCTCCAGTCAACCTGCCCTGACAGTAACCTCTGTTTTCTCTACCTCTCTGCTTCCACAATCTGCACCAAGGTCTCTTTGCTGTTTCGGGTCCCAAGAGCCATTAAAGCCCACAAATGTCATCTCAAATCCTTTGTCAGCCGTTGCTTGCTTGAATCATGGTGCCATTTTGGCATTTTACCTTCCTTTGACTCTTTTTCTTTCCAACCTCTTGTGTCTCTCTTGCTGTTCATGTTTTCTGCAGAGACCAAATACACCAACTGTTCCGTCAATAATGGAGGATGTGACCATTTCTGTAAGGAGGACCCTGCTAACCAACACCGCTCTTGCAGCTGTGCATCTGGGTATCAGTTGATGAATGACCATACCACATGCAAGCCTGTAGGTAAGAGCACAATGTTTGTAGTGCAGATTTGTCAGAGGATTGTTTAGACATGAATTAAGAGGGATTTATGGAAGAACTGGATGCAGCATACTTAGTTTTCTAAGCATAGTAGTTTTCATGCAAAGTAACTCCATGCCTTTCCCAGCTCAATGCCCACTTTATAGCCCTTCACCTATGTTTGTCTCATGGAGACATGCAGAGGAATCAGGAAACTGTCTGCTCTGCAAAGTGTTGAGGGAATTCCCTGTAGCCATGCAATGATATTGCCTAGATTAGATGGAGGGAATGCTTTAAGAAAGAGGTTTTGTGTTGGGTTAACTTATCTGGATCTTCTGTAGTGGAGTTCCCCTGTGGAAGAGTGAAAATGGAAGACAAAGCAGGATTCAATATTCGGCTCATCGAGGGGAAAGCAGGAAGAAGGGGAGACAGCCCTTGGCAGGTAAAGAGTAAAGAGTTTTTCAACACAAAGTTTTTCACCACAGAAGTTCAGGCTCTTCCTGAACTGCTCTGCCTGCCTGACTACTCCAGAAGGGCTCCTACGTTACAGCTGATAGAGTCACATGATTGCCAAAGATTCCATTTATTTAGCTTTTACAATAGCTGGAGTAACAGGACAAAATAGTTTGTCTGTTACTTGGCCTTGTCACTGTTGGCAAGATTTTTACCTTAACTTGCCAACAATGCCTAGCAAGAGGATAGTGATGACACTTAGCTACTCTGTTGCTCCATCCTCAGGAAGGCCACCTAATCACTGCTACTATAACAGAAGCTGCTCTAACAGCCTTCTGGTGGCAGCGTGAGGTCTTCTCCCACTTTCTGCATGGTTCCGTTCTTATAAGCCTCATCCCTCATAAATTCAAAGCATATTTAAACAGCAGAATATACCCTAGCTTTACAGAGCAGGTGGGGACATCACAGAGAAAGAGGAGATCTTGCAGAGCTTATTGTGGAACTAGTTTGTAAGCAGGGCCTGGGTTCTCTTTGACACTAAAGAGCCTTTTGCACTATAGCATGAGACTTGCAGCCCACAATGACACATTATCTCTGATGTGCAGTGGACAGAAGAATGATCCCCTTATTGAAGCTCTCTACTTCACAACTTTGAAGTCCTGAAGTGATCTTTTGCAGTAACCAGCATCATCGCATGCTGATTTGGATGAAATGACCTCTCATTGAGGAAGAACATCACAAACATTTTTGTATATGTTCCACAGAGACCTTCCTGATAGTACATTTTGTCCTGTGATAGAGTTTGAGCATCAATGGATGTGACATACTTTGGTGCATTTTGCAGCCACAAAGAAGAATGTGTGCAGTGTTTCGTGGGCCACAGTCCATGCAGTGTCAGACCTCACTTTCTTTTTCTTTCAGGTTATGCTGCAAAATAGCAAAGGGAAATTTCTGTGTGGGGGTGTTCTCATCCATCCATCTTGGGTCCTAACAGCAGCACACTGCACTGAGGCAGGAGAGAAACTCAAAGTAAAGCTTGGTATGGAAAAAAAGTCTGTTGTTTTTTTCCGTGTAAGTGTTTCATTCCCAATGTTTATTGAGACTAACAGCTTGTGAAGGCAGAAGTCCTCCTTAGTTGTAGAAGCAGACTGTTTAGGAAGCACCTAACACACACCTTCACACAAAACAAACAAAAAGTTTAGTAAGAATCTGATTTCATCTGAGCCACTTTCAACCTTGCTGTGGAAGCAAGCTGATGTCTTCGGAGTACTGCTGCTTGTCTGTAAAGTAGAAAGACTTGGTCTCTTCTGCTTGTGCTCTGCTGGTGAATTTAGGTTGTTCCAATACTGAAAAAAAGTGTGGATTCCAAGAGAGCATCACAATGCCTCCTTCCTTTTCATATATTTGAACCCCACTTCTTGGGAGACTTCCAGTAGAGGAACAGGAGATATGCTCTTAAGCATGAGAAAACCTATATCAAGTAGACTGTTGCTCCTGAATTAACAGACAAAATGAATTAGCTTTACATTCATGCTTAGTTCAGATTTATTTTGTGGGATTAGTGTTTTCTGTCTACCGTTGTAACAGCTCAGCTTCTTTCTTTCTCCATCACTGAAAAGATGGGTTGTGCCCAGTAATTGGGGAAGTCTCCAGCATGTTGTGTTTACATAGCCTTGGAAATAGAGTCTGTATGCATACTCCATAGACACTGTGGGCAGGCAGATGTTTGAGAGCAGACAGTGAGGCACGTGGGTGGATGTTTTTATGCACATCTTCTGTTGTTCAACATAAAGGGTGAGTGGAAAAGCATGTGATATAGCTGTGGGTCTTCTTAGTACCAGAATTTCCACCCTGTCCAGAGTGGGACATCGAAGTGGAAGAGTGTATGGTAGTTTGGAAATGTGCATGCAGATTGCACCTCTCCAAGCACTTCCAGTTACTAGTAAGTAATTTTCTTTCATTTTAAGTGATTGCCAATATGTATATTCAGTTGTAGTGAGACCCAACAAGAAGAAACAACCTGTGGAGTTTGCTTGGTAAAGGATCTTGGAATGTTTTAGGGCAAAAGCAACTTTCAGGTGTGGTGGTGGAATGCTCTGCAGTGCAAGATGTAGCTTTGAGTATAATGTGAAGGGGAACAGTCTGCAGGAAAGTGGTAACTAGGGAAAGGTAGTGAGGCTGCACTTGAATTACTCCATCCCTGTCTCATACTGCAGGAGTTAGCAGAGATTCATTCAGTCTGACAGGCTTTCAGCTGGGATAGCCATGCCCAGAGATCTCTGCAGCAAAGAAAGAAGAGGTCCAAATCAGTCAAGAGAGTTCTACGCTGTGACTTTCAGTCAGTGAAGAAAAATGTTCACACTTGAGAACTGTGATTTGAGAGGAGATTTTTTTTGTTTTGTTTAAGTGAAACTGAAGAGACATCTCACACATAAATTAAGGGTTAGAGTAGAGTAATTTATGGGCTGTAATTTCTCTCACTCTCCTAGTTGCCCAAAAGACTTTCCTTATTAATAGAGGAAGAAGCAACTGTGTGGTCATGGATTTGAGAGTTGTGATACATGACAGGAGAACACTTCTCATTCAGCCTTGATCAATATTGTTGTGGTGAGATGGAAACCACAGAAGAGTCTTTTACTGTGGTGCGAGGTTGTGTTATCCAGGACTGAGATGACTATAGCCTGAGACTTCACCAAGAGAGGAGAGATTCTTCTCAAGGTCCAGCAAAAGGCAACTGTTTTAGGACCCAACATAACATAACATGGTTGTCCTTTTCCATATATCTTTTGGGCGTTTTGCTGCCACCAGAAAAACAGATTTCCCTGGAGAAGCCTGTGCTGTAAACCCTGGAGTCATGTGGTGGGATACATGGAAGAGAGTTTGGAAGGAGATCTTGTTCTGACTGCTCCATGACAGAAATGAAGGTGTTTGTACTGAGACTGCAGAGGTGACACTTGCCCTGCCTCTGTAAGGCTGGGATACTCAACATGGTGCTGGACTCACCTCACTGCAGCTCTCTACTTGCTGTCCCTAAGAGCAGAACTGAAGGGGAAACTTGTGTCTGGGTTTGCACTCCTGAGCCTAGGTAGTAGTCTTGTAGCAGAATTTGCATGTCTTAGAGTGAAAAGGTGAATCTCAGTGTAGCTGAAGTTATGGAAGATAGATTTGAGAACAGCCCTGTTTGTTTGCTGCTCTTGTGCCTCCATTTCCAGCTGAAAAGCATCCAGCAGTGTACTCAGAGCTTCAAGAAAACAGAGCAGATAGGTGAAAGTAGTGATTCCATTCAGAATACTGTCTCTCCCTTCAGAGAACAGGTCTCATGCTTTCTTGTTTATGTAGAACTTCATAGCTGGTTGTTTTCTGCCAGCAACAACATTATGACGCTCCTTACTGTGTAGAAGGAACTAACTGTTTCACACAGCCTCTGTGTTCAGTACATCCAGGTGTGGATATGACTTTTAGATTTTGAAAGTCTTGAGGTGGATAGCTGAGGAAGGAATTAATCACAACCAGAAGTCAAACCAGTCAGCCATCTTTATCTTAGAAATCCTGCAGTTCAGTCATTTGGCCACTGCCTACCCAGCATAACACTCACCTGTGGTTGTACGTCTTCCTTTGCTGCATGCTTGCTCTCTCTAGTGCTGATGCTGAGATTGTTTTCCTTCTGGAGAAGATCTCTCAATTTGCACAAGTGTTCTGTGGTATCAGCACAACAGGGCATTATGTAGGCATTTCAGTTTCCCAACTCTAGGGTACTCCCAATTGGTACCCTATAGCTGTGACATCCACACCTCTAGGGTACTAATTTAGCACTCTGTATTCATGATTTAGGTGTATGTGGACAATGAGCACATTGGTCCATCTAGTAAGAGTGCTGTTAAATTCTAACCTAAAGTGAAGAAATGTCTGTATTAGGAGGGAAGTGAAAATGTGAAGTACAGTCCTGGAGCCCAGTGCAATCCAGGTGCCTTGGTGCTGAAGGCGAAGGAAGATTCAGTAGCATCTGTCATCCTCTTGTTTGCTCTTCCAGGGAAATTCCACCGTCTCCGTATCGAGGCAGACGAACAAACCATTTGGGTTGATAAATGTGTGAACCATGAGAATTACACCAAGGAGACCTCTGACAATGACATCACCATGCTGCACCTGGCTGAGCCCGTGATGTATAACAAATACGCACTCCCCGTCTGCCTCCCCACCCACGACCTGGCAGAGCAGGAGCTGACGAGAAGCGGGAGGCAGATGGTGGTAACTGGCTGGGGCAGCACAACTGATGATAACCACAGTTACTCTGCATTCCTCAGTTACATTGAAATCCCCATTGTTCCCCGCAACGAGTGTGCCGAGGTGATGAGATTTGCCATCTCTGACAACATGCTGTGTGCTGGCAGCTTAGGAGACAGACAGGATTCCTGTACTGGGGACAGTGGAGGCCCCATGGTCACTAAATATCAGGATACCTGGTTTTTGGTAGGACTGGTGAGCTGGGGTGAAGGCTGCGGAAGAAAGGATAAATTTGGAGTCTACACCAAAGTTAGTCAGTACCTTGAGTGGATCCAGCACCACATAGATGAGATGTCCGCTTCCTTGAAGGGCTGATTCTGATAAGCCTGGAATATTGTGGCTGTGTGCTAGTGACAGTGTACAGTGTCATGTACTGTCAGAGCTTCAGTATTAAATATTAAGTATGTGTTAACCTTGTGTGCTGTTTTCCTTGGTACTTTTTTTGTTCGATTTTTTATATTTCTTTGGTGTTTGTTTTTTGTTTTGTTGGTTTTGGTTTTTTTTCTTTTTAATAGTGGTTAGTTTCTAGGTTATGTTGTACATCTGTAGCATGGTCCTACTTAGCCACTACGGGCACCTCTTACACCATGGTGCTGCACAGCACTGTAGAAAACAAGATAGTCCATGATCAGACAAAATGTAAATGACTGAATTGGTTGGGGTGGAGGGCAGCAGGGGACAGAGAAAAGTGGTTTACCAATCACCACAGTGGTACAATCCCGTCCTTACAGTTTTAACATATTATCCACAGCAACTGTTTTGGTTTACTCTGTATTTGTATCACTTCTCTTTCAATACAAAGGAATATTCATAACATCATCACTGCCTCCACTCATTCACAGCTTCCTCCAGTGCTCCCAGATCAAGTTGAGCCAGCTGGTCACTAGAACTTCTCAGTACTTTCTGTTCTTTGCACACTCAATGCCTGGTTTTAATCCCATCACCCCCAGACTTCCTCCAGCAGAAATTCTGGTGTTAGTAAAAAAAAAAACCAAACCATAAACTTAACCCCAAGTTTTTGCATGATTTATCCTAAGGGTCTGTAAATCTCTGCTAATTAGTCAAGCTAAGCAAAAGCTTTTGTCCATTCCTTTTCTAGTGAATGCAATCAGCTGCAGTCTGTATTAACATTACTAATAATTGTGAAATAATAAAATGAGGAATCTATGTGTGTGTGTTTGCACCTGTATCTGTATGTCCAGTAAGCACCAATAAGCTCATAGGAAGTAGCAATGGCCAAAATGGTTTCATATCACAGTTTATACTTATTTATAATCTTGCCACTTAAATATAATTAATCTTGTAATAGGGAAAAAAAAGAGTTAAACTAACTGGCACAGTGATACATGGTGTGTCCATCTTAGGCGCATTGGGCACACATTTGGCACACAGTTCAGTCTGCTCTTGTGGTGAGAGTGTTAAATGAAAAAACCCTCAGGTACAACAAAAGTATATGAGGATTTGTGAAACATTGAACAGGATGTCAGCAAAGAACCTTAACCCTATGGACTTAGAGGCTGCTTCTGTGCTTGTTAAGCAAACACTGAAGTTGATTTCTGCATTAAAGAAGTAACAGGCTAAGAGCTTCATGTTGGAGCCGAGCTGAAACTGAAGAGTGCAGTCAAACATCTCTCTGTGTCACCATCTCTTTCCCTCCTCCTTTTTTAATTTGGGACTGGATTTAAGAATCGGTGAATGTCAAAGAATAGTTCTTTGAACAGCAGCAGCCTTCCAGCCAGGGCTTGCACCAAGAAGACATCCTTCTGAGGAGGCTGTCGTTGCTAGGCACTGAACCACAAGGAAAAACCTGGTTGTATTGAAAGCCAGTAAAACATGGAGCCAAGTAAAGGTGGAAATGGTGATGTCAGTGAATAACTGTGACTACCACAGGGCAGTATTTGCCCTCCTGCAGGTGACTGATGTGAATCCTCCTACATGCTCTTGGCTCTGCATATTTCAACAGATGTTTACAGAGCAGCTCATGTATTTTCCAGAACAGCAGATCTTACCTACTGCATGACGGAATGTCAGAAATCTTCTCTTTAAAAAAACCCTGATTTTCCTGAACAAATGTGTTGCAAAGAAGTGGCTTTTATTGTTGGGGGATGCTTTTAAGGACTGGCTTTTATTTAATGCACATGTGTAAGTGTGGAAACAGAAAATTTTGTTCTGATTTTGCATCTCAGATGTGCCTCATAGAATCCAGAAGGTTGTCTCTCCTCTGTCAATATTTGTGGCTGGTTAATGATCAACTTCTTGACCTCATGGTTGTTCCTGGTGTACATCCAAATCTCTCTCCTGTCTTCCCCTGGGAAAAAAAAAAAAGAAAAAGTAAAAGGCTCTGTGTACAGTGAATGCATTCTGGATCTTGTGTTTTGGGAAAAATGAGGTATGTGCTGCTGATTCCTGGAATATGATTTAGCCTGAGAAGGTGATGTGAAGAAATACAAACTTCTGTCTTGTAAGTTTTGCTGCCAGATACGTGGTGAGTGGTTTCCTCACTGGGGTTGGTGCCTACATTCTTATTTGATAAGACCATCAATAATGATACATCAGCTGCTGTTGTTAGAAAGTGGTGGATGGAGTGTGGAGTTCAGCCCTCAATTGGGACCCTGCACTGCTTATAGGAGGCTGTCACTGGAACTGCCTTCTGCTCAGTCTGGGACTGATCCACACCTCCCATGTTCACTGGTGCTTTTTTGTTACTTCTGTGGGCTTTGATCCTGGCCTGGGTCAGTCTCTGGTGTCTTGTGAACTGTTGGAATTCCTGTTGCAATGTTTAGTCATCAGTGTGGCTTGGAGAAATGGACATCAGATCAAAATAAACTGGGTACAGTCTGCTCTATTTCTCTCTTCTCTTGTGCCCTTCCTTCTTCATGTTTTTTGTAGGCTAATTCACCCACGTTGTCTTTGTAACAATATCCCAGTTTTATTCCTCTTTTCCCTCTGAAGGAAGTCAGCAGGGAGGCAGAGTGTTCTGAACGCTCACTAAAATGGAAAGCCGTTCCTCACTTGTGCTTCTCCTATTGCTGTGCTCCATCAACAGCAGCTGTCTGTTTTCATATTCAGGTAGGTGCTTCTGGATTAGATTTGTAACTCAATTGTCTTTAAATGTCAAGATTGCCACAAGAACTGAAGCTGTGTTCCTTTTCTGAACACAAAGACCTGTGGGCTGAAATGCACAAGAAGAAATGAATACTCACATTTCCAAGAGAAATCAGCCTCTGTTAACTTCTTACACAGACCACTGTTCTGTTGAAAATACACTCCTTCTAACACTGAACCCAAAATATGGATTATGTTTGCATGAAAAAGTTTTCCAATTTGGGAAGCTTAGATGAGGCACTTCCAGCGTGTGTTCTCAGACCTCATCTTGATTTGACTATGGCTACACAAGGTTTGGAAATGGCTTCAGAGAGCTTGAGAACAGGTTCTCACCAATTATGAGTGTCCTTGCAGAGAAGCAAGAGCAAACGTAGAAGCAATAGATGCAAGCCAGAGGGCTTTACAACAGGCATATCCCCTCCGTGGGATACCTGCTTACAACAGCCAGATCCTTTAAAGAACTCAAGGAGTGGTGAAGAGCACCACCTTTCTGGGCAGCCTGTTGCAGTGCTCCAGCACCCTCAAAGTAAAGAAGCTCCTCCTGTTTAGAAGGAACTTCCTATGTTCAAGTTTGTTCCTGTCATCTCTTGTCCTGTCACAGGGCACCGCTGGAGCAGGCTACCCAGGGAAGTGGTTGAATTCCCATTCCTGGGGGGGCTTAGAATATGCAGAGATGTGGTGCTGAGGGAGATGGTTAAGCACCAGACTTGGTACAGTTAGATGTGGTTGATCTTAACAGCCTTTTCCAACCCAAACAATTCTGTGATTCTATGATTTTACTTTCCTTTGGGTTGTTTAGGCAGATTTCCCCCTGGCCCCTTTTTAGATTGTTTACTCCACTAAAGGTGTACACAGCTGTGACTGATGCTGCTGAGTTGTTGCTTCCCATTATCAGCTGTTCAATTTTATTTTCCCAGTGTTGATGAGAAAAGATGAAGCACACGAAGTGCTCAAAGTCCACAAACGTGCTAACTATTTTCTAGAAGAGATTTATCCAGGGAACCTGGAGAGAGAATGCAATGAGGAAAAGTGCTCGTTTGAGGAGGCTAAAGAGATCTTCCATGTGCAAGAGAAAACGGTGAGAAAAGTCATTTTAAGGAAAAACAGAGAAAAGTCAACAGTGAGCTGTAAGTCATCCTTCCCAAGCCAGGTATGGCTCTGGCAGGTGCGTGCCTGTGGATCTGCAGCTTGGGCACCTGTGAAATCTCACTTTCTAAGTGAGTGCATAGTTTGTTGTATAAATGTTAAACAGGTATCTAAAACCTGTTCCTATGAGAGCTTCAATCCAGCAATGTGATTCTGGCATCTTCGGAGACCACTTGCTTGATCAGACCCCTCCAAATACAGAGGAGGAGCACTTCATTGCCAGGGCCTGGTAGCATCCACCCGAGAAGCAGAGCTGCAGACATTCTACAGTTTGAGCTAACAGAGGTGTCTAATTCCCTTGTATCTAACCCGTACCTAACCCGAGTTGCTATGGGGAAGAATTTTTTCACTGTGAGGGTGACAGAGCATTGGAACCAGCTGCCCAGGGAGATTGTGGAGTCTTCCTCTCTGGAGATATTCAAGAACCGTCTAGATGCATTCCAGTGTGATCTGCTCTGGGTGATCTTCCCCTGGCAGGGGGGCTGGACCAGATGATCTTTCGAGTTCCCTTCCAGCCCCTGACATTCTATGATTCTGTGATTCCTTAGCAGGCAGTCCAGTGCAGTAGTAGGTGTTCAGAGTGGAGCAGTGGGTGCTGAGGACCTTGCAGTGACACATTCTGTGGGGAGCAGGGCATGTCACATGAAACTCCTAGGCTCGTGCCACAGACCTTTCAGTGGCTGGAGCATTTATGGCTCTAAGCTTTCAGTTTAGTTTTCATTCCAATGCCACCCAGCTTTTGAACAACACAGATGAAAATGAGATGCATGCTGACCATCAAGAGAGCTGATCTGAAAATGGATTTTATGGTCCTAATAAAAATGGTCATTTGCATGCACCCTAAACCCCACATTTTTCTGAACTGTATCTTCATTAATCAGCATGACCACTTATTGACTGTTGTCTTCCTGTATGATTTCTTCTTGCAGATGGAGTTTTGGTTCAACTACAAAGGTAGGTAAAAAAGGAATTTTAGAAAAAAAGATTAATTTCTTTTTTGTCTTCTGGGTACAAAGAATGATGTGACACTTTGAAGCCAGGGTTCTCTTGATTCCCCAAATGACACTATGCCTTGTTTCTTCTGCTTAGGTTTAAATCCATGTAGTACCAATCCCTGTATGAATGGTGGAGTCTGCAAAATTAGACACTATAATTACTTTTGCATCTGCCCCCCAAGATTTGGAGGAGCCAACTGTGAAAAAGGTGAGTACAGCAGCAAACACACTGACATTCCTTGGGAAGGAAGGATTAAAGCTGGAATTTGCTCCTTGCATACTTGAGCTGAACCTTTGCATGGGCATCTCACTGGGGCTGTCAGTGGTGACTTTGTCTACTACAGAACTGGTCCGTGGTTGAAGATTGATAAGTCAGAATATATTAGAACAGTGTTTTCTGGTACAGTGTGTTGGGGTGTCACCAGCCTAGCCTAGAAGGGCAATAGTGTTGTGACTGCAGCTGTAGCTCCTTCTAGCCGTGCCGTGCAGAGGAAGCACACAGGACCACTTCCTTTCATAGAGCAGCTGCCATTCTGGGCTCTTACACATCTCTGCAAGCCCTGAGGATGGCATCTGACTATCTCCCATCTTCCCACAAGAAAGGATAAGGAATTACCCCTGTTTGTCACTTCAGATTAAGAACAAGTCCAGTACCTGCTGCCATAGACACCTGCACTGGAGCTTATTCATGGTGAGGCTCTGTTCTCTTTGCTATTTAACTGAGTGAAGGCATCAAACACATCATCCAAAGCTCAGCATAACACAGGGCAGCAGCCAAGTGAACTCCTTGTGTTTCCATCCCAGAGAAGTCTGAGTGCTGGTACCGGAATGGGGGCTGCTGGCAGTACTGCAGGGACAGCAGCAGTGCCTTCCACGTGGTCTGCTCCTGCGCCCATGACTACACCCTGCACGAGGACGGGAGGAGATGCATGCAAGCAGGTAAAGCATGGGCAGCCTGAGTCACTGCAGGCAAAGAGCAGATCTGGAGGTGCCATCTTCTCCACTAGCTGCAGAAGAGCTACACATGCTGTAGCTGCTGCAGCTTGTGCTTAATATGGAAAAGATCTGCTTTACAATGTTGTCTTTATTTATATCCAGTATTAAGGTTCTTCTCAATCAGATGTCTCTCCAGTCCAGTGCCTCTGAGGGTACTGGGTAAAGGAGCAGCAGTACAGTCTGGTGTGGGCCTCTTCTAACAGCAGCACAGACTTAGAGCAGCATAACTCAGTTATGAAGCTAAACCATGGTGTTAGGAGGCCAAGGGATTTGAGAGAAGTCTTCAGAATATTGTGTTAAGGCATCCTGTCACAGGTTTGAATTCTGCCCTGAAGTAAGCCCTCAGCAGACTGCATCAGTCTGTGGCTGATGCTGTGGTTCAGAAGAGGCACAGCCATTGCTGCCCTGGTCAGATGACAGTGGGTATGGAGTTTGATATTATCATGTCAGAGTGGTTCCTGGGCTCTTAGAGGAGGGATGAATCCTATTTTGGGACAGGGAAAGTGCTGCTTTTGTGTTGACGACACAGCAAAACATGCCCTGAACTCAGATCATTATTTCTGTCTCTCCTCTGTCCAGCACCATTCCCATGTGGCCTGATTAAAGCCAGGCAAGCTCTGAAGGAAGGATGGCTGGGGCCGAAGCAGCTCCTGAGGGGACTGCTCCAGCCTGGGGATAATGTGACCAAGTGGAATGAGAGCACCATCAGGCAAACAGAGACAGAACAAAGTGCTGTTGGGGAAAACAAGACCTTAAAGCATGCCTCTGGGCAGAGCATGCACATGGAGGGTGATGCTGAACAGACTGAGGTGGCAGGAGATGCTTCCAGCTGGAAGGAGACACTGGTGGATTCTGTGACCCAGCAACTGTCAAGAGATGATGCTGCTGATCCAGAGGTGCATGTCCCCGAAGAGCACGGTGAGAGAGTAGAAGGGACCACTGGGTCTGACCAGCTTGCTTGGTGGAGTGAGTCAACTCAGGGCCCTGCATGGCAGAACAAGGCTACAGCAACTGCTCCCAGGCAGAAGGACATGGTGAGAAATGCTGCTGATCAAAACCAAACAGGGGAGAGCACTGTGCAGAACACGAGAGAGACCAGTCAGGCTGCGGACAATGGAGTTAATCATGGCAGTGACTGGGGAAACGTTTCAGACACACTGCAGCTTGTCCAGGTAGACCTTAGCGCTCCTCTAGAGAACAATGACTCCAGGATAACAGGAGGAACTCTGTGTCACCGTGGACACTGCCCCTGGCAGGTAATGCTTTTCTTCCAGTGCGGCCATAAATGCCACACCTGAGTGCTTTCTTAGCGTTTCAATCACTGATTCCTTTCACAGCACAGTTCACCAAGCCATTATAAAGGGTTTCTTTCAGATTGAGAGCAATCCAGCCACTTCTAGTTCTCAGTCTTCTGCAGGTCTTTTTGATGATCCGTGTCTTAGTTGCTTTATTTATCATTCTCCTCCCTATCCAGATACAATTACTTGTATGAGCTCAGCTTAATTTGTCCTCTCTTAATGACGCCAATCAGATCTTCTCCTGCTCTGTTATTCAGGTTCTTTGTATCTCAGTGCTCTTGGTGAAAAGCTGTGCTTCTGACTCCTTTTGGAATGGCTGATGAGATTTTATTTTCACAAAAATGTTATCTGTGAACAGGTACGATTCTCCATTAGAATGCTAAGCTTTTCATACTTGGTGAGGAAGCTAAAACTGAGAGGGCTTGCATGTGGCAAGTAGGGGAATCTCCCTTAAGTATTTGTTTATTTCACTATCTTGTTTTAAGTTTTACTTAATCTTCTGTGTGTCTCCTGATTTGCTATTGTCACTCATTTTTTATTTTCTCTTGTTTCATCAGTGCACTGTTTACAGGCTTGTTCACAGTAAGTTAACAGTTCTAAAAACCCCTCAGGTTACCATCACACACAAATATTTCCCGTGGCACACATCAGGAGGTATTTTACGGGTAGAAAAATCACGGGCTGAACCTGTGTGGACCATGGTGCATTTTTGCTTGCTGAAATGCCACTGCTAGGACACTCTCAGTGTCTCTGCCATGTTGCAGACTTCCAGGAGGAACACCAGCTGCTTTCCTTTTCATCAAGTGAGATCTGATTTGGGGTTGCAAGAAGGGAAGGTAGTCTGAGTGCTGCCTAACCCATACAGTATTTTCTTGAAATAAAGAAAGTGGGTACAAGTCGGATAGGACAACAGGAAATGGCTCCCAGTTGCCCCAGGGGAGGTTTAGGTTGGCTATCAGGAGAAATTTCTTCCCTGAAAGGCTTCTCAAACACTGGAACAAGCTCCCCAGGGCAGGGTCGTTGAATCCCCATCCCTGGAGGTGTTCAAGAGACACAGAGAGGTGGTGCTAAGGAACGTGTTTTAGTCCCAGACTTGGCAGAGTTAGATAATGGTTGGACTTCGTGATCTTAAAGGTCTGTTCCAACCCAAGCAATTCTATAATTCTGTCAAAGTGGTACTGTCAAGGAGATTGTAAAGCTTCATTACATCAGGCAATTAATAACTGAATCTTGTACTTCTAAAGGGTTTGCAAGCCCTTCCCATTCTGGCTCTTATAACCTAAGAGAGAATTTTCGGTAACTTTTCTGTGCAATTTTTCAATGTTTTGTTCTATAATGAAAGCTTCAGTAGTGCATGGAATTGTCAGCATGACTTATGTTAAGACGTGGCATTACTCTGGGAACTAGGACAAAGTCGGAGGCCAGACTGTGTCACAGCTTCATAGAATCATAGAATCAACCAGGTTGGAAGAGACCTCCAAGATCATCCAGTCCAACCTATCACCCAGCCCTATCCAATCAATTAGACCATGGCACTGAGTGCCCCATCCAGTCCTTTCTTGAACACCTCCAGGGACGGCAACTCCACCACCTCCCTGGCAGCCTATTCCAATGGCAAATCACTCTCTCTGTGAAGAACTTCCTCCTAAAATCCAGCCTATACCTCCCCTGGCACAACGTGAGACTCTGTCCCCTTGTTCTGTCACTGGGTGCCTGGGAGAAGAGACTGACACCCACCTGGCTACAACCTCCTTTCGGGTAGTTGTAGGCAGTGATGAGGTCACCCCTGAACCTCCTCTTAAGGCTAAACACCCCCAGCTCCCTCAGCCTCTCCTCACAGGGCTGTGCTCCAGGCCTCTCACCAGCTTCATCAGCCTTCTCTGGACACGTTCCAGTACCTCAACATCTCTCTTGAATTGAGAGGCCCAGAACTGGACACAGTACTTGAGGTATGGCCTGACCAGTGCTGAGTACAGGGGAAAAATAACCTTCCTTGTCCTACTGGCCACACTGCTCCTGATACAGGCCTTCTTCCACTACTTGATTGTTAACATCACTGAAGCTACAGAAACCAAAATTTAAGCTTTTCCTTCAATTTAACACAAGGAGTAACAGTTTAATTGAAGACATGCCAAGACTTTAATGGAGTTTATAATTCTGAGATGACAAACATCTAACACTAAGCAGCATATTTTTACTTCCCCATTGTCTGTTTCGGATATCACGACAAATTTTATCGTCGATAAAAGTGAAAAAATAAAGATCCTGAATCTCCACCCCTACTTGCACTTTCATTGGATAAACAACTGGGACGGGACAAAGCCCTCTTCTACTCCCTGTTCACATCACAAACATCACTCTGTTTTTTAACCCAAGTACCAATGAAATACCATGTGTTACTCCTCTCAGCCTCCAAAAATTTGAAGCCACATGAAAAAAAAAAAAAAAATCACAGCCCTGTTTGTTTCCTGCAGTTCTGTTTAGTTTTCCTTAGTTCATCAGCACATTGTGCTCCACTGTCACAGATGTGGCATCACTTCACTACTGCCTTACCAGCACCAGCTTCATGGGGTGTGCTGTAATCATTATTGCCAAAAATCTTTGTTTTCAAGATACAGAGCCCGTAACCAACCAGAGAGAGGAAGATAGCACCAGCTTGTGCACCTACCTCTCACAGTCCTGTGAACATGTCCTCCTGTCTCCTTCTTACAGGTTTTGATCCGGAATAGCAAAGATATCGGTTTCTGCGGAGGGAGTTTAATCAGCACTCGTTGGGTGGTGACTGCTGCGCACTGCCTGGATCTGGTCAGACCACACCACGTCACTGTAGGTGAGTACAGCTTATGTAGAGGGCAAACATGCTGTAACCTCTTAGTCTGTGCTTGGCACTGCACATGAACACAGTGAGCTGTGTGTGAGAAGCAGATGGACATGTCCAACCTGACTCAACTTTACAGACTGCATCATTTTTCTAGGCCATGGTTAAGTGCCAAGGGAGGTTAGAGATTAGAAGACACTTCGTCCCTGACAGGGTTTTCAGCCAGTGGATGGAGCAGGCTCCCCAGGGAGGTGGTTGAATCTCCATCCCTAGAGGTGTTCAAAGTAAGATGCAGCAGGAAACAGTTTAGCACCAGCCATCCCAGAATACACCTTAGAAGGAAGGATTCCTGCCTTGAGCCAGGTTTGGTTTTAATCACCCTTTAGTTTCCTGTGACACTGCCTATAACTGCCTGAGCGCAGCAAGCCCCTCTTCAGTTGCAATAGCAGGAGTTGAACCCCTTGCAGCAAGACACTGCAATAAACACAACTCCTGTATTTGAAACCTCCAGAAGTGACAGGAAAGAGAAGTGAGTGAAGTACAGCATTGGGTAACTGACAGGAACAAAATCATCAGCCTTACCACAGTTGCATCTTAGAGCCTATGTCACGTTCTTGAGGGGGAAAACACAAAAGCCTATGGTAGCTTGGATAAACTGTGCAAAACACAGTGATTCCTAAAGAGTACTGACAGTCTTTATGGTTAAACCCATACCCCAGAAGCCATAAGCGTCTGTTCATCCAATTGAAAACTTGAGTTTTGCCCTTAGAGGGCAGACTGGCACCACTAATTTGCTGGATCATAGCTGCAGAATAAGAAGTGATCTTTACAGCATCATCTGGTCCAAGTGTTAATTCATTATCCTCATTGCTCTCCCATGGCAATACCATACAGGCTGTTTAGTTTGCTTAACATTTTGTCTTGACTACAGGGGACTTTGACAAGTATCAAAGAGAATTCAAAGAACAGAAGATCAACGTGGAACAGAGCTGGACACATCCACACTACGACTCCAATAACTACAACAGCGACATTGCCTTGCTGTACTTGAGCAGCAATGTGATTGTGAACGAGTACGCGATCCCCATCTGCCTGCCGAGCCCTAACCTGGCCACCCTGCTCTCTGAAGAAGGCAGGATAGGAATGGTGAGTGGCTGGGGTGCCACTCACAACAGGGGTTCCAGTTTGCGCTTCCTGATGAAAGTGCAGTTGCCCATCGTCAGCCTGGAGACCTGTCAGCAGTCCACAGACCACCTGGTCACCGACAACATGTTCTGTGCAGGCTACAATACCGAGATGGCAGATGCCTGCAAAGGGGACAGCGGGGGCCCTTTCACAGTGTCTTACCACAACACCTGGTTTCTCTTGGGGATTGTCAGCTGGGGTGAGGGCTGTGCAGAAAAAGGGAAGTATGGTGTGTACACCAGAGTGTCCAACTACATCCCATGGATTAAAGAGATTGTTGAAAGTGTAGCAGATTCAGAAAACTTCACCATTAACTTTTCTTGATACCATCTTTAGGAACAGGGACAACCCTACTCCTATAGTGCACATCAGTCTAAGGCACTATGTGGTCCCTGCCCTTAAGAGTGTAAAATCAAGATTATATTCAAAGACATGTTGAGCCTGTTTACCACAACTGATTACATCGTTCACTGAAGTATTACTGAGTACAAGACTTGTGTATAATAAAGAAATATTCTGGAAATGGCAATTAACTTTTGTTAATGTAAACTCCTTCCAGCAAGGGCTGGGTTGTCAGACTGGGAAAAGCGAACTGCATCACAACCACAGCAAGAAACTTTAGTATCCTCCTAAACCTAGAAGATTGATCACCTGCACTCAGTCAGCCCCAAAAGGCTGATTCAATTATAACATGGAGCAAGGTGCTTGATGCGAGAAAGGTAGGTGAAATAAAATAGCTGCAGGCAAGAGTAATAGCCCCCATCTGATTAGCCCTTCCCTGTACCTACACTGCTGTCCTTGCAGAATGGCTTTTCTCTGATGCTGCTTTATGCTACTGTTAATGGGTGGTCTTTATGACCTATGCCAAAAACTTTGTGACTTTACTTACACTTCACTATGAAGTAAATTTTTTTTTTTTCTCCCACAAATTTTTAATAAAAATAAAAAAGGCCGTTGTAACCCATAGACTTAGAACCTGGGTCAGTGCAATTTTTTTAGTGGTTGGTCTCCTGGTCTTCTCTTGACCTTCACATTTTCACAAAAGTACAAAGGAAATTCATTAAGTGGAAGATGGTCACTATTTCTAGTCAAAACGAATTCATGTAGATCTTCAAAGAGATAACAACTCATGAATAAAACCCAACTGAAGAGGAAACGGCCAACGATAAATCAAAAATTAAGTTAGCATCTTTTCCCTCTGCCAGATGGTCCATATGTATCTTCTCTGAAGCAATTAACAGACAGCCCCCCAAAAAACAGAAGATGTTTTATTGTCTAAAGTGTTGGAATACAACAAATATGTGATCTGTACAAAGGACACAATAAAGCAAGTTTAAATACAATCAAGAAAAAGAAGTCCCCATATTCACAGTCCTCAGACATCTTATACCAGATCCTGAACCAACAATTCAAAGATTTGCTGAAAAACAAACAAACAAACAAACCAAACAAATAGTTAAAAATTTCAAGGTCTCCAAAGAGTCTATGGGTGCATTGTCTTACAGCAGAGGTCATGGGGTATTCTGTGAAGGGTCACAATGGCATCTTATTGCCCTCAATGCTGATTTTCACTGCATGGGCCGATCTGCTTTTTTTCCTGATATCTGTGAATTTCCGCATCTGTTTGTCCAGCCGACTCACCCCTTTCTTAGAGGTCCCCTGGAACTTAAAAAATAAAACTAATTACCACTGAAAAAAAAAAAAAAAA
>VWYK01013336.1:0-16106 GCA_013399775.1 Semnornis frantzii
CTCTCAGCCTTTCTTCATAGGGCAGATCTTCCACACCTCTGATCACAGCAATCTTAGAAAATAGTCTTTGGTGTATATTTAGCTCTGTTTGTTTGTTTTTTAATTATTGTGAATATACTCACAAGCATGAAACTGTTCTGAACATTAAAAAAAAAAATTCAATAGTTTATTTTCTATAATTTGATTTTTTTAGATATGGGAGGGGGAAAACACCCAGATCACTGTATGGTAGGAGTTGGAAGGGACATCTGGAGATCGTCTACTTCAACCTCCATGATAGATTATTTCAGGTGGGATGATCCAGCTAAAGAACATCAATATCAGAACTTTAGAATCCTGGATTAGACAGCCTCCAACATGCACATCTCAGAAATCAGATGCTAACAATTTCCAAAATACTGTTTGATTTGTTGAGGATGTAGCTTTTAAAGATCATGCCTTCAAACTTCTAAAAAATGTGATTATCATGGTTAGAAATTAATTTTAAGTCTCTAATGAAAGCTGAGGTTCCCATGTAATCAATTTAGCTCCAGTAGACAGGCTTTAAGGATCAGGATCATTGATAATGCAAAACTCATGGTATAGCATCAAGCCTGGGAAGGCTTGGGGAATTAATCAAAGAGATCACTGATAGACTGAATGATATTGCTTAATGTGATCATTGTTTATATTTTTGCTTGGAAAAATTCACCCCAAAGGGAAGGCAAAAGGAACTTCATTGTTAGCGGAGGAACTATTTCTGCTTAGAAGAAAGATAATGCAATGCTCTGCCTCCTACCTACTTTCTTCTTAAAACAGGCTGAGCTTCATCTCAGTTCTCTGAAATATTTCCTTTTCTGATGTCTCTCTCCTAATCTTTCTCTCCATTCTGCAACTGCTCCCACCTAGGTAGCTGTGAAGTCCTGTCAGGGAACAGAATTTTCTAGCCTAAATGGACTTTTTTTTTTACCACTAACATCTGTGATTCTCATTTTGTCCTCTTCCCTTTCCAGTTCTTACAGGAGCTCCCTAATTACAGCACTGCTGTTAGGATGAAGGTTTCTTAAGTATTCTGACATCTTCCCAAGTCTGAATAGATTTAATAATTAGACAATGGGATTTTTCTGTGCCTGCCCACCCGCACCCCCTTCACTGACTGTTGCTTGTGTTTCTATTATTATCTGGCATATTCCAAGAATGTTCTTCCTTGCAAGGGATTTTGAAGAGTGCAGCAAAATAGCAGAGAAACAATTCAAATGTATGAGCTGGAGTCAGAAAGAAAAGGACAATGGACCTTATGTTTGTTTCCCCATATAAGCAACACCAAAGTGCTTTGTGTCTTAACATACCATTCTGTAGTAGCATCACAATTTTACATGCCCATATTCAGAGCTGGAATGAAGTCTCCTCTTTGCTGTTACCCCTACACAGGGATTGAATTAGAATAAATTCTGTGGATAAATAAGCACTGTGTTAGTGAGTTCAACATTTTTTCTAAAAAATTTTTTTATATATGTTGTGTGGATTCCATTCCTTTTGATATCTCATCTGCTTGCAGTGCTTATCTGAGTATCTTCTAACTCAGAAATGTAGTCCAGCTTTTCCAGACCAGCAAAAACAACGTTCTGCATGTGCTACATAAACACCAAAAATAGTTTTATTTGAGAAGCTACTAGTTGGGAAGTCCTCCCCAAAAAATAATAGAGAAAAAAAAAAATCAAACATTTAAACTGTGTCTTACTGTTGTTTTAATTGTTTAAAAGTTGTTTCACTTTATAAAATTGATGATGTGGTGAAAGAGAGACAGAAGGGTCTACACATTGCCCTTGTCCTCAACAGTATCACCTCATCATCATCTATATCATCCCTTGGCACAGTGAAGCAGTACAGGGAAGTTGCACTCTCACATGCCAAGCTTTGCAATTCCTGCATTCTTCAGTGTAGGAGAGAAATCAACTAAACTACAGCAATAGTATTCTTTGTTTTGAGTGCTGCTATAGCTGAAAATATCATGCAATAGGACTTGCAAATAGGAAAAAAAATCTCAATATATAGTGCATAAAACACACCTGCATCCTTCACTTGATGGGCAGTCTAAGAGGCTAAATATTTAAATGCAAGGAAGAGAGTAAAGGTTTCCCAAACTTATCCTTATTTCAAGATACACATGTTTGCTCTAACTTCACTAGACTGGGTTTTCAGTATAGAAGTTATCAGGAGGATTAGAGCAGGTTGCCCAGGATCACAATGTCCAGGGAGGTTTGCAATCCCTCCAGAAGAAGACTCCACAACCTCTCTAGGCAGCCTGCTCCAGGGTTCCAGCAACCTTGCAGGAATGTTCTTCCTTAAGTGGAATTTTCTGTGTTCTAGTTTGTACTCTTTTTGCCTTGTCCTGTCATTGAAAGGAGTCTGTCCCCATCCTCTGTCCCCCTCCCTTTTTGGCTATCATTCAGCATTGAGAATCTGCTCTTCTCCAGGCCGGACAGCCCCAGGTCTCTTTCCTCCTTACAGAGATGCTCTAGACCCCTCAGCATCTTCACAGCCTCCACCAAACTCTCTCTGGTAGTTCTGTGTCTCTCTTGAACTGGGAAGCCCAGAACTGGACCCAGTACTTCACATGTGGCCTCACTGGGGGAGTTTGATCATGTACAACATCCCCTTCGTGAATCATTACTGACCACTCCTGATAAGCCCCTCTTGCTCCACATACTTAGAAATGACCTCCAGAATGAGCTATTCCATCACCTTTGATCAATTGCTATTGTTTGTATCAATTACCTGTAGAGAAAAGCACTGCTATAAGGAATTATTTATTGGTAGAGATGAAGGCAGTGGTTAAACTCTCATCGAATTCGCTGGTGTGAGGTATTTTTTAAAGCTCAGCAAGGGGAAAATTCTTTATGCAATTTTTGTAGCTCACTTGATCATCCTCAGATGTAAGTTCAATATACTAATTAATCACCATTCCAAAATCCTTCCTATTATGGGATACATCACCTCTCAGAAGATGGACAGAATCCACAAAATTGGATGTAGGGTGTTTAGGAGTTAATATACAGCAGGTTTAAGTGAATGTTCTGTTAAATTATGCTTAAAACAGCCTATGTGAAGAGAGGAAAAAAAAAAGTAGGCCTTTTCATGGCCTGGAGGTTAATTATCCACATGATGTTAGTAAGACTGGATATGGTACCACTGGCAGTTCGACATCTGAAGCTGACATTAACGGATTAGCAAGGAGCTCAGGCTTATTGAAAAGAGTGTATTTCAGGGGGTTGGAGGAGCTGTATGTGTATATGTGTGCATGGATATTTAAAGCATAACTCTTCTGAGGAGCATCTAACGGAACAGGGGTTGTTCAGCATGGAGAGAAGGAGGCTGAGAGGAGACCTCCTTGCTTTCTACAACTCCCTGAAAGGAGGTCAAAGCCAGGTGAGGGTTGATTTGCCAAAGAACAAGTGATAGAACAGGATGAAATCACCTCAAATTGCATCAGGGGAGGTTTAGGTTGGCCATGAAGAGTAGTTTCTTCCTTAAAGGGGTTGTCAAGGCCTGTAACAGGCTGCCTGGGGGAGTGGTGGAGTCGCCATCCCTGGAGAGGTTTCAAAGCTGTGTAGATGTGGTGCTGAGGGACGTTTAGTGGTGACCTGGCAGTGCTGATTGGAATTAATGTTAAAGGTCTTTTCCGACCTAAACAATTCTATGACCACATACACAGCAATATGGAGCACATGGTTGGTAACTGTAAGAAAAAACAGGTCTTAATTTCTTTTCCTGAATCCAAGACAACCACCAGGACTGCCATTTCCAAGTGTCTCTTTTCCAAAACTCTAATTGCCTGAAAGATTAATGTTTTATCTATATGTAGACACTGAGTGTATGCCTTTGAAGGAAACACAAGGACAACTTTTCTGAAGCCAGAGGCACTTTGGAGACAAATTTTCTGTTCAATAGTCTGAAGGGAAGATGGGTGTCGTGGACAACAGGCTTCATGGTATTGCGTTCAGAACCAGCATCACCTGTTTTAAATGCCTTTGCTTTTGATATGGTATCTTCCGAAGATGATTTAACATTTTGTTGCTTTTCATGGTGGCAGTGAGCCCTGTATTCTAATGTTGCAGAGGCTCTAAAAGGTTGTAGTTGTCCAGGGTAGTCAAAATGCTGTTTCTCATGCTCTGCCTGTGACCCACACTCTTACAAGGCGTTATACTTCAGCTTAGACTGCAGCAAGAGAGTGTATCCTTCTTGCTTTGATTGCCTTATATACATCCTACTCTCCTTTTTTTCAGGGAACTCAGCAAAATTTGCTTTCTATTCTTCTCTTTCATGCTTTGCCTTCCTAATTAAACCCTTTTACAAGGCCATTCTCCTCCGATACTTGATCAATTCTCAACTAACCATATCAAAAGAAACTACTGATGCACTTGGATTTGTATCTAATAATGAAATTAAAACATTTCTGCTATGGTGGCCTTCAGGTCTCTAATTTTCAGGGTTTTTTTTTAAATCAGAACTAGGCTTACACATATGAGGTATTGTTTCTCCCCAGATAACAGCCCAGCATGATGGCAAATAGAACTAAACTCCCTCTTCAGAGTCTTTCTAAAGCATCTCAATCTTACATTCTAAAAATAACCCTAGGAAATTACTTAAGCTATCATCTTTGGCCACCTTTATGGACTATTTCTTTAATGCTCTGGATGTGAGAAAGTCAAAGGTTTCTCTAAGTATTATCCAGCTGGTGCAGATAACTCCTTTGCAATTTTTCATGCTTTTAAAGTGGAAAAGGGGCATATATCCTTCCTCTGGCCTCCCTTGAGCATGCATACAGCCACAAAATATACCCTCTGCACTATAATAGCAATACATCAAGGGAATGAAAATAGTCTCTGGGGTTTTGGATTGTTTACTCAGTTCACACTTTCAAAGTGATTTTTGTACTGCATTTGTGTTTGGGTGGGGTTTGTTTTTGATTTTTTTTTTTGTTGTTGTTGAATTCCCTTCTCTCCTGGATTGATCTGAACAGGGATTTGTTCTTCTTAATCAAATGGCAATGTGATTAAAAAGAAAACAAACGTAAATTTTCAGAGCTCTCATTCTCTCACCAATGTTTCAATAGTCCTTACATAGTTACAATTATACAGGGAGAAATTAATTGCTAGAGCAGCAGAAGGCAGTCACAAACACACTAGCAGATGCTTTGTAAGTAATACACTTTTTTTTCCTCTCACTGCACTGGCTTAGGCATGGGCAGATGAAAAATGTGTACCTTAGTTCAGACAAACTTCTCATCTAGCATTTGATCAAATCCTGTGCCTTTTCTAGAGGTATTTTTTAGATGTGGTGTATAATTTGAGCTGCCAGTCTGCACCCTAAATTTCCTACAAGTTGACAGTGAAATGTAACATGAAAACATCTTGCATAGACTTGGATTGCACAAATAACTGCAGCGTTCACTATAGAGTATTACCATATTCAACCCCTGGTGCTGCATCCTTGCTTTGATGCTAAGATACTGTAAATCCAAGATACTCTTCCAAAGTGAGTGGAAAAAGCATTAGGCTTATAGTGCCATCATGAGATCAGATACTTGTCCAGTTGAACTATCTAAAGGAGATGGTTTTATAAAGGAAAAGCTAGACAGAACTTGAAGTGTGGTCTTAAGAGATCATAGAATGGTAAGGTTGGAAGGGACCTCAAAGATCATCCAATTCCAATCCGCTGCCATAGGCAGGGACACCTCCCACTAGCACAGGTCACTCAAGGCCTTGTCCAACCTGGCCTTGAACACCTCCAGGGAGGGAGCAACCACAACCTCCCTGGGCAACCTGTGCCAGTGCCTCACCAGCCTCACTGGAAAGAACTTCCTCCTAACATCCAGTCTAAATCTCCCCTCTGCCAGTTCAAACCCATTGCCCCTTGTCCTGTCACTGTGAGACCTTGTCAACAGTCCCTCCCCAGCCTTCTTGTATGCCCCCTTCAGATACTGGAAGGCCACTGCAAGGTCTCCTGGAAGCCTTCTCTTCTCCAGGCTGTAGAGCCCCAACTCTTGTAGCCTGTCCTCATAGCAGAGCTGCTCCAGCCCTCTGATCATCTTCGTGGCCTCCTCTGGACCCACTCCAACAGATAAGATATGCAGAGCAAAGTCCTTAGTCAAGTCTGGCATGCGATTGAGCACTGAAAAGCCTCCTGGTTCATTCCAGCAGTACCTTTTTTGCTGCCCACACTCCTCAAATCTCTTGACAGTCAGTTTGGTGTGATTATAACTCCATGTGATCTGGTGATAGCTGAATTTGGTCCTGGAGATGTATTTTGGTTTTGACACTAGATCAAAACAGACTGTATTACTGCACAAGCATCTTGACTGACCTAAACTCTAGGTCTCCTAGGTTTGCTCTTTCCATGCAGCAAAGTTAGTTTGCCTCTGATGAATATCAGGTTTAATGCATATTTTGGCTGTTGCTAGACTGCTGTAGCAATAATGGAGCAAAATTTAATGAGGTGAGTGCTTCTCAAATCACAGAATCATAAAACAGCTTTGATTTGGAAAGGACCTTTCAGAGTTTGTCTAGTCCAACCCCTCTGCAGAGAGCTTGCATGTTCAACTAGATAGGATTGCTCAAAGCCCATCCAACCTGAATTGGAATGTTTCCAGGGATGAGACATCTATCACCTCTCTGGGAAACCTAGGCCAGAGTCTCACCACCGTCAGTGTAATACATTTCTTCCTTCTCTCTAGTCTAAATCTTGTCTCTCTTAGTTCAAACCATCACCCCTTGTCCTGTCACAACAGGCTCTGCTAAAAAGTTTGCCCCCATCTTTCTGATCAGCCTCTTCACAAGAGAATCAGCATGAAGAGGCAGATTTGTTTTGGCTACAATTACACTTCAACATTTATCCTTCCAGAATTTTTGTTGGTTTTTGGGCGGTGCCTTGTTTGGTTTGGTTTTTTTTTTCCCTGCTTGAGTTTCATCTACCTGCACTGCCACACAGATTGGTGCTTTGTAAAGAAAAGGTTTGTTACAAGTCTAATCAGCATATTTTTTTGTTCTAATAACTGCTGGAGCTATTCTGTGTTTTGTCTTTATTTTGAAGCTCTCACCATTGGAAAAAAAAGTCAACACACATTCCTTTGGCTCACAACTCCAAGTAAATAGTTTTTGCTGTACTAATTATTTATATGTTGCCACAAGCTATGAAGATTGACTTCTTATCTCAACTGCTTCAGCAGTAACTTCCACAAATAAGGATGATTTTGTCTCTACATAGGATGGGAGGTATTTATTTCATGTTCACATAACCTTATTCATATTATTAATAGGTATATGGTTAATACATGGCCTGCCAAAATTTGTACAGGCTCACACACACACAATACTAAAATAATCCTGTGTAATGTAGAGAGGAAAAACACATCTCTTCTTTTCAAAGCACAACATTTCCAAAGTCAAAAGCAGGGTGCAGAATGACTTGGCTAAATCAGCAGAAAGGGTATGGAGAAGGAACACTAAGGTCAGATACTTGCTATGTGATTTTTAACCAAGAAGCTTTTGTCTATCTGAACTTTCTGGTCACCTCGACTAAAAGCAATGCATGTGAACTCTCTTTCTACTTACATTTAAATGAATGCAAGAGATAAACTCTAGCTTATTAACTCAAAATATTCCAATTTAATTTTACTTTTAAGGCCCTCATGTCTTTTTTCTTTTTTTTTTTTTCCCCCTGAAAGTACAATTATCATTTGACTGAGACCTGCTGAGAATGAAAGTGTTTGCTGTTGCATTAATTTTCTGTGTCCTGTTTATTCTAAGATTTTAAACAAGAGGGGAAAAAAGGAAAAGAAGTGCTGCTGGACCTCTTGCAGAATTAACAGGATGCATAATGAGAGGTGATTCTGTTGGATGACTTCATGGTGTTTTGTAAGGAAAGCATTCAGGAAATGTCTGCTCTAAACCATCACCCCTTGCCTTACCACAACAGACCCTGCAAAAGAACCTGTCTCCAGCTTTCTCATCATCCCTTTTAAGTACTGAAAGTCCACTAGATGATGTCCCTGGAGCCTTCTCTTCCCCAGGCTGAATAATCCAGACTCTTCTGGCTTGTCCTTACAACAGAGGGGTTCCAGCCTTTGCGTCATTGCTGTGGCCTCCTTTGGCCCCACTCCAACATGTCCATGTCCCTGCTGTGCTTGAGGACTCTAGAGCAGGCCCAATAACTGCAAGTAGGGTCTCAGCAGAGTCCCCTCCCTCTACTTGCTGGCCACACTGCTGGAGATCAGTCCAGCACATGGTCAGCTCTAGGCTGGGAGTGCATACTGCTGGCTCAAGTCCAGTTTTTCATCCACTAGTAACCCCAAGTCCTTCTCCTCAGGGCTGCACTCTATCCTTTCATCCAGCAGTAGCGAGAATCCCTTGCTATAAATCTCAGTTCCAAGTTCCAACCATCTGCTGTTGAATTCTCTCTAAAACAGCACTGTGCAGGCTCTTGCATTTTAGAGAGGCAACCAGCACTCTTAAGTTTATCTTTTGCTTAGGGCATCTAAATCTTGTCCTTTGTAGAAGTTCATTCAGTGTAACAGACACCAAAAAGAATTAGGAATAACGCTAAGTAACAGACAAACTTGAACATAAGTCTGTGTTCAGCTTAGCACCAAACCAAAGATTTTGATTGGTGTATTGAATTTCCACTTTCTCTTCGCCAAACACCAATGTAGAAAATCAATGATGAGGAAAAATTCCTATCACCCTTTCCCATCAGCAGCTGCTGTGGTGTTTCAGGATGCCACTAGAGAGACCATTTGCAACTTGTGCATCAGTGCAGTGCAATAACCCAGCAGCAGCTCTATGTACCTTACTGGGCCAGTTCCTCTGCTGTGCTCTGACTTGTAGGCACTGGTGCAAGTCCAGATCAAGACAATAATATGAAGGCAGTGTTCAGGGACAAATAGCTACAAAAACACCAAGAAATAGAAAATCAAGTCACTTAGTCCTCCCTACTGTGCAGAGCTTGCAGATGCAGCTCTACCAAACCTCAGTGAGAGAAGAGGCATCTGTGTGGTGGTGGTTGTGACTTCCTAGTAGCCACAAATAAGGAAAATCAACCTGCTCATTTAATGTATTTGAGCTCCATAGGCCTATGCTAGGCTAGCACCTTCTGTGGATGCACTCATTTAGGGGTAGTAGTGGTCTGAATGTGCTTTAGCTTGTCTTATGCTATAAACTGGTTAAAATGCGTATTTTCTGCGTGGCAGTTCTATGCAGGGCAGGTTTCAGCTGTCTTGGAGCTAGGAAGGACATCTCATTGCTTATCTGGCCTTTCTTCCTGTCAATTCTTGCAAAAATATCTGCATTTTGCTGTGCCTCTGTGGTGACTGCCAAGATGCAATGAAGAGAATTAGAGAATTACATAGCTAGTGGTAAATTGAGAAGGATGCAAATGCCTTTGAGCACAGAAATAATCCACCAAGAGAAAGATAAGTATCTGGCTAAGAATTCAAGATTACTTGACTCAGAAAATGTCTGCTCTTCTGGGAGCAGATTGAAGAGCAAAGTGGATGTAAGGAAGGGAGAAGCTGAGCTTGGAGGAGATCTGGCCACTCAATTTGATGCTAGATCACAGATTTCTGAAGAATAATTAAAAGTGTAGTTCAATTCTTTCTTTCCCCTTGTTTTTCCCAAAATCAATTTGCTTCACAGTCAGGCTATGATACAGTGGACCAGTAGGTACTCCTCACACCATGTCCTGGAGTAATATATTTAGCTACGTTTAACTCTATGAAGCAGTGTCCATGTCCAGATTTGGGAAAACTTCCATTTTTCTCATTTCCAGACTAGTAGACCAAAATGATAATCCCAATTTAGAAGACTGGTTGGCCACCTTACCCAGTGAGATGGTTGTCTCCTTCCTCTGGCTGTGGTGACATTTGAACTCTACATACATGTGATGACAACCTTGCTGCTACCCTACACTTTGTAAATGGTTTTAGCTTAATTGGAAGACATAGGTGGGAAGAGAAAAGAGTGGACTGAGTGCTGATTATGGACTGTACAAGTTCCATAGAAACACAAATTCATGAAGGTTGGGAAAGATCTCTGAAATCTTCAACCTTCTACCCAACCCCTCCATGACTGCTAGACTATGTCCCATAGTGCACATCTACTTGTTTAAATTTTAAACACCTTCAGGAATGGTGACTCCACCACTTCCCTGAGCACCCTGTTCCAATGCCTGACCATTCTCTCAGTAAAGAAATTCTTCCTAATATTCAGTCTAAACATCCCCTGGCACAGCCTGAGCCTTGTCCTGTTGAATCCCATCACTGATTATACTGAGGAACTCAAAGCAGTCACAAGCACAGGTCTTCCCTGAGCTACCTAAGGACAAACTTGACAGCACAGGCATGTTTAAACAGCCTTTGAGGCAGATGTAAATGTTCTCTGATGTAATTGGAATGTGAGCTGCTGCTGTTAGCATGGCATGGATCCAAGCTCATTAGACTTGCCAAGTATTGAGTTTCTTATTAGCTTCAGCCCTGCGATGTGTTAGCTCAAACGCGTAACTCTTGACTTCAAGCTGCTCCTCACATGCTGTCACTGTGTGTGCAGAAGCAGCACATAGGACTCTCCTCATGAAAGGCAGGCATAGATATGCCAGTGGAGGAACTTCTGACTGGGTCAGGAGAAGAAGCTGAGGAGACCAGAGCTGTGATGTGGACAGTCTCACAAAGAGTCACAGCATGTTCTAGAGGTTTCAACAACTGCTGGGCACATTTTGTCACCAGTGACTGTGGTGGGGCACAAAAAGCAAAACTGGATCATTTGTTTACTTTTGGCAATGGATGTGCCAACCTCATTTAGATCTACTCCTTGCCTTGATCTTGATAATTTTTCTCAATTATTTGCCCTTGACATTGTTTATGACAACTTAGAGATGTTTAAATTGTGAATTTAAACATATTATGTGGGCATTAAAATTCAGTTCTTCTTCAACACTAGGAAAGTATTATCCTCATCCTTGATGGAGTTTAATTTTTTTTTTTTTTTAGCCTATCAGTGTTTCTCAGACAAGCCAAGTGTCACATTGAGGCATGATTTACATATTCATGAAATGATTTGTATTTAGAAGCATTATCCAATATTTTCTGGACAGTTTTTCATACCAATAAATGCTTAACTCGAGACGATGCAGGTAACCTCAAAAATGAAAGCCTACAATCATTTTTGCAAAGCATTACTTGTTAATACTAAATAAATAAATAAAGGAGCTCCAAATTATTGCCTTTGTTGTTTTGGTTTGGTTTGGAGTTTTTTTGTTTGCTTTACCAAACCAGTTACTTGCACAGCAGTGGTATATATTTTTACAAGACCTCGTAATGACCTTATTTTTCAGAGGCACATTTATTTTTCTTCTCCTTTTGTGCCTGTAGATCAAATAGATATTGGATGGTTATTTTCAAGCACTAGCAGAACTTGGGTTTAAGTTTGATGTATGCCAGTATTTCTCAGGCATTGAAAATGTGCACTTGTGCTCCTCAAGCTAAATTAAATTTTGATTTTCAATTTAAGCATTTGTCAATCAATAAATATGTTTGATGGCACCAAATAGACTCTCTCTCCTTATCTGTAGTGAATAGACTTTCTCTCACTTTCTTATATTCAATACTGAATGGAGTGCTCAGGTGGAAATGCAAGAGCCTGCAGTCCCAGCTCTTCCAGCCTTCATGGAGGCTGTGTGGATTTTGAAGAACTAATGGATGTAATTAGTTATTACTCTGGTAGCTGCCCAGTGAAGTCTGGTGCTTTGTGATGGATGCTCACTCTTTGCCCTCTCCCTCTTTACTCTGCCCTAGTGAGGCCTTATCTGGAGTACTGGGTCCAGTTCTGGGCTCCCTAGTTCAAGAGAGACAGGGAATTACTGGACAGAGTCCAGTGGAGGCTAGAAAGCTGATGAATGGACTGGAGCATCTCTGTGAGGAGGAAAGTCTGAGAGACCTGGTATTGAAGTTGAGAAAAAGGTCTGTGTGGATCCTTGGGAGAAAACAGCTTGTTCCCATGCTTATACCACGGACTGGCCGAGAGCATGAGTTGTTTTCTTTGATGGAGTATGAGTCTTGCTTACTTGGTTGTGACTGATTCCTACTATGGCTAATGATTAAGTGTAAAAGCAGCTGTCACAGAAAAAATAAAGCACCTCTTTAATTTGCTGTTCACTGCAGAGGCACTTCCTAAGGTTCTCAGACTCAAGTCTTTCCTTAGAAGCCTTGTAGAGAAATTCCTTGTTCAAGGAATTATCTCTTACTAGGGGATTCATAGAACAGTCATTAGTAAAACACATTCAGCATGAATAGGTAGGAGGGCTTCACAGATTGCACAGGTCATCCAGGGAGGTTGTGGGTGTCCCCTCCCCGGAGATGTTCAAGGCCAGTTTGGGCAGCAACCTGGTCTAGTGGGAGGTGTTCCTGCCAATGGTGGGGGGGTTGGAACTAGATGATCTTTAAGGTCCCTCCCAACCCAAGCCATTCTTTGATGCTGCTGTCAGAAGACTGTAAAGTACCAAAAAAAGGGGTGTACTGCTCAAAGAATCCAAAGCACCATCTCTTACACCACACAACTTCATTCTGCAGAGGGAGGCCGAGCAAATTGGGCAGGGCTCCTTACAGATCCACAAAGGGACCAGTCAACCTTAAAGAGAACAGTTGCTGACCATTGAACAAAACAGATTCTTTCATTTCAAACAATTTCAAGACAGACCAAACTGATCTTAGGCATCTGTCTTAAGTGTTCACTAGACAGGAGGGATCTGTGATCCAAACCTGGATAGCAAAGCACAAAGATGTTCAGGGTGTGTATTGGTGTACAGATGAATATAGCTCTGCCATGGGTTGCTGTTCGCAGAATGAAGGGACAGTCAGGACAAGGAATCTCTTGCTATGTTCAAAAGGTCAGACTGGGTAAACTGCACAGGCTTTGCAAAATCAGATGTATTTATGTATGTATACATATGATTAAATTCAGCTGTCTTCAGCAGCAATGATTCAATTTGCATTTGCAATTATATTGATTCTGCATGTTAATTAGATACCTGCTCTGCACATGCCCTCACAGGCCTATTTTTTCCCTTGTGATTGACAGAAAGTGGGGGTCTCCTTTCAGAAGCAGGTTAGTGTTAGAGGAGGAAACAAGTAAAACCTTTTAAAAGCCTTTTATTTGGTTGCCTTCCAAGCCAAACAGCTGCAGAGAGTGATTAGCTTCATGTGGTGTCAGTTGCATTTTTATCCAGCTTTATTCTGTGTTTGTTTTCTCTTTCAGGGATTTGTCCTTGCTGAGACTACAGCTGTGTGTGCACCATGTGGACCCACCACTACAGACATTTCCCCTGGAGGGAAAGAAGCCAGCCACGCAAGAATCAGCCACCTCTCTGCCCTTCCATTCCTCATGGTGTCCGTCACCTTCTCCACTGTGAGCTCACTGAGCTTTACTCTGCAGAAAGCACAATTAAATGCTGACATCTCCACGCTGCTCTCTTCAAGCGAGACCTTTCCAGAAATGTAGGTGGTGGCCTGTGGGAACAGATGGCAAGGTAGGCACTGTGTCTCTTGGGGCAGGAGGGAAAAACTCTGTGGCACTTGTGCCCTCACTGCAGTCAAAGGATTCAAGGGTACAGATGTAATTTGGCCACGACTCTCAGTTGCTTCCCAATTGCTTATACCATGTGACAAGAGGCGATGCTATCACTTTTTACTACAAGCACCAGCCCACTATCTAGCCTGGGTTTCTTACCCCGCACTTATGCCTTTCTTCAGGCCAATATCCTTTCCTATAGTACTGGTAGAACTATCATGCTTCCTGGTTGCAGTCAAAATCTCCCTGAAAATCAAAACTTTTAAAAGCTCCAGAAGGCTGTATGGGACCAGGCACCCAAAAACCTGCTTTGGTTTTGGGCTGGGAAAAACACTCAAGTAGTTCACAGCTTTCTGCATCTGAAAACTAAACCAAACACAGAACCTTACACAGAATGTTTTGAGCCCTTTGGAAGCAATGATGGTGGTGCTACACTATTAAACTGAAGCAGAAAATGCAGCCCTGGTCTCAGGGTGCTGAGATCCTAGACATGACAACAGTGTTATGTTCTTGTCACTAAAGGCCCCTGCAAGTGCCTATCAGCTCTCAAAGATCAAAGTGTGCCCTGCCTTTGGTATCCAGTCAGGGCTTCCTGTTGCAACTTCCACCAGAACTGGGTAGGAATATGGAAGTGGTGGGTGAACTGTGTCATAATGACTGTCTTCATACACAGCTGCCCACTTTGCTTGTGAACTGGTGGAACTTGCAGAGTTTGGTGTCTAAAGAGTAGAGTAGAGGTACAGAGGCAAGTTTATCAATCAAATCCTGTAGTTTTTTACTAGGGTAACTCTTCAACTCCTTCAAATTGCTGTGCTTTTCAGTTCATCCTGGATTAGCTGAAGGCTACTGCTTTGAAAAGTGCTATAATATTCTAATTTATTCTCCTACCCCCAGACTCTTTCATAGCCATGCTACCACTCTGTTAACCCCACATTCTTTTTCCCTGTGACTATGAAATCCTGTCACTGCTGAACAGAGAGCAGGGCACTGTTCTCCACAGCAAGCATATATATGAAAACACAGCTGTTTAATGACACCTTCCTCACTGGACAAAAATGTGTATTTCAACTTTTGGTTCAGTTCAGAGCTCCACATTTTTTCAGTTCCTCTGTCAGCTGAACTCCTCGGCACAACCCTGGCTGCACTTACACTCACATTCTCCCACCGCTCTATTAACATCTCATTAAACTGCACCCCAACAGTGGCTTTCTCCTTTCTGCTGTAAGGTTGGAGAATAATAACTTCCATTTGCTTAACTCTGCTCATATGGATGTCTTAGATCAGAATTGTTCAGAACAAACAGTAGCATTTGCCCAATCCAGCTGAAGTGGCAGGAGAAAATTGGGTGGGTATGATGCAAGGTACAGGCATGGTCAGAGACCGACTCATAGATTTATAGAACCAGGCCCCAAAGTGCCATGTCTACACATTTTTGGGCACTTTCAGGTATGACAATTCCACCACCTCCCTGGGCAGCCTGACCACTATTACATAGAAGAAATTTTTCCTAATATCCAACCTAAATCTCCCTTGGTGCAACTTGATGCCATTTCCTCTTGTTCTATCACTTGATACTCTTGGTACCAGGGAGAAGAGACTAACCCCCACCTTGCTCCAACTTCTTTTCAGAGAGTTATAGAAAGCAATGAGGTCCTCCCTCAGCCTCTTCTTCTCCAGACTAAATAGTCCTGGTTCCCCAAGGGGCTTCTCATAACTCTTGTTCTGCAGGACCTTCACCAGCTTTGTTGCCCCTCTCTGGATGCACCCCAGCAACTTAAGGTCCTTCTTGAAGCAAAGGGCCTGGGACTGAACCCAGTATTTGAGGTGTGACCTCACCAGTGCCAATTACAGGGGCAAAAAAAATGGAAAAAAATGACACATGCTTCCAAAGACATCATGCTTCTACTGTATGGATTCCTTTCCTTCCACATTTCAACTTCACCTGTCCTTACTTATTGATCTGCAAAGTCTTTACTGTATTTCCCTGATGTTTCAGATAGTTAAGAAACAGCAAACATTTGCTCTGGAACTGCCAACTTCTCCCATCCTTTCATGACTGCCATGCACACAAGTTTGGGGCAAAATGTCAATCAAGAAGCAGATCAGCAGTACCAGCCTAAGGCAAAGACAGCAAGAGCTACCAGAGCCCTGTGGGGACAAATATGCTCTGCAGTTGTGTCTTGCTGTAGACAGACAAGACAAGAAAGTACCTTCTCTCATGGACACCTGCCTTTCCTATTTTTGTCACTGCCATTGCTGTGAGCATTCTCCAGGAACACCACAAATTCTGATTCCCAGTAGACCATACATTTAAACTGGGGGTGAGGGAGGTGTTGGGAATTATTTTTCTTTTCTGTGAGGACCTTTAGGAGCTTCCCTTAGCCTTCTCTAACTCCTTCCTGTATTACAGAAGACTGAACTGTTACAGCAGAAGACCTGCAAAACCAAGGAGAGCTGTAAAACTGGTTAAGGATATCTAATGGCCTTAGAATGGACAGGTAACAATGTCCT
>VWYK01013336.1:16430-27522 GCA_013399775.1 Semnornis frantzii
TTGCCTCTTAGGCATCATGCTTTGAAAAACCCCCACTATGTGAAGGCATCAATAGGTGAGCCTCAGAACACTAATCTACAGACAGGGAGATTTCTGTGGAAATCAAACCCCAGGAAGCATCATCTTTGAGCCCTGTGTGAGGGGCCACTGCTTCCACTGTAAAAGTTAACAGGATTTACACTCAAAGTTTTCTCTTCTGTTGCCTGCCTTCTGAGTTGCTCTGGCTTTCCTTCCAGCTCTCTCCATCTTGCACCTGAAATGCTTAAGCTTTGCTAATTTTTCCTCTGTCATTCTGGCCTTTCCAGCAGCACTCTCATCTGCATGGGAGTGAAGCTCCCTCAGAGCCTCAGGAACCGAAAACAGCAGGCAATCCTTTACCAAAACATGCTTTACTGAGGAGCCAACATCATTGCTGTCAGGTGTAGATGAGAGGTTGCCTTCCTCACTTGTTAACTCTGAAATCACCCCAAAAAAAATGTTGATCAAACAGCAAAAAGAACATGAAAGAAAAAAAAAAAAAAAGGCAAGCAGAATCAAAATAGCAGGGATTACTGTGACATAGTGCCTCCAGAAGACAGGATTTCCCACCATGGAGCAGGGGTCAAGATTTATTTTCTTCTTCAGCTTGTCATTTTTTAACACTGATTAGGTCTTTGTCTCCTGACCGATTTCCTCAGTCGTTTTTAACTGTTGAATATGCTAGAGAAGGAAAAAGGCTACCAAAGATGGGATTCCCATTCTATCTCACAAGATTTTCCAATTCCTCAACTTCAATTCTTGAAGTAACAATAATTTATAATTATTGGAACTATTTCAACCAAAGACATTAAAGTGCATTAAATCCTTCAACGTCTTATAGCCCCTCAGGGGATGCCACAGACAATGTGTTTCATGGATGAGTAAACTGAAACTGTGGAGAAGGAAAGCAAGCTGAATAGTCGAGATTATAATGCCAATATCTTGGGTTCCTGCTCCTTTCTGGAACTTTAATTCCCTTTCAGAGCATGGAGTAGACTGGGGGGGTGTGTGGGGTTAAAGCCTTTGCTTTGACACTTTTAGAGGTAGCTTGTAGTTATAATAACAAGAGCACAAGCAACACAGCAAAGCAGGGCAAAACAAAAGAAGCAAATGCACAGGGCACTTGACTTAAACTACTGGAAAGCAGAGGAATATTTCCTTGCTGTTTCATTTTGACTTGATTCATTTGACTTGATCTCATTTCATCCTAACGTCACAGGAAATCATGGTCCAATTTTATTGTGGCCCAGTGTTAGCTATAAAGAACTATAAAGAGCATGCTTTGCATGCTTTGCTTCAGAATAGAACAGAGTTAACATTTATAGGCTGTGCCTAGCAAGGGCTGCCTAGAGCACCAAAAGTGCCTGTTAAGTCTCCTCCCAATTAAAAGAAAAATGGATAGGTTTTACTATTCCTCTGTTCTTTTGCCTTTTCACTTGGCTGAGCATTACTGGATGCTGTCTTTCAGTCAGTCACATTTCATCTTATCCTTTTGCCTCTAGCCCTGTTGGTCTAGAACTGATTTTCTCACCACTCTAAGCAGAAACTGTGAGATCTGTACATTGGTACATTTCTTAGAGCTTTCTATAGTAGCAGCAGTGCATCCTACATGGTGCAGCTGCTGAATGTCTTTCTTCCCCTTGTGAAGGCAATGGAAGTTATGGACAATCAATAATTTGAGCAGATGTTCAGAACTGTGCATAATCAAATCCATGTTTTATGCTTCTAGCAAATCTTTCCATGACTGCATATGCATATGTATGTATAAATACATACAAATGTGTGCAGGCAAGTGTGCATCTGCATGTGTCTAGGCACATGTCTTCTGACTGGAAAATTTTGCTGGAAAATTAATAAGTTTGCCTCTCAGCCGTGGGAAAAAATATTAAAAGCTCTCAGACCTTTAAACAAAAATTAACAAACCCACATTCCAATTATAGTCTGTTGGTTTATTTTCTAAATAACCAAAATAGCCTCCCATTTAATATGTGCTGTGACTAGAATAGCTAATTTTGAAACCATCCTTTGTGTGAACAGCTAAAAGCTCTTGCACTGCAGTTCTTAGTTTGCTCAGGTGAGCTGTGCTTTAGACACTTTGGATGCTTCACTTCCCACTGAAGTCCACTCTTTTTCTAAGACAACCAGGGATTATACCATGGTTATAGCTTCCCTTTGATGTGCTTGAGAAACTCTGGGATTTTAGGTGGTTTCAACACCAAGAAGGGAAGTAGGAAACAGAAGCTAAAGGGCAGCAGGGAATAATATCCCATCTTCAACTGAATGAAATGGCTCAGGACATTAAAGTTAGAGTGGGCTTTCATCCACTTCTCTATGTACATACAGAGGTTTACTTACATAGCATCCTTTTAGGAAGGGGGTCCCAGACAGAATGAGGATTTGAGGGTTTTGTGCACTTCAAAACTATGGTGAATTAAGGGTGACAAAGCTGGCGAAGGTTCTAGAGAATGGATCTTATAAGGAGTGGCTGAGGGAACTGGGATCATTTAGTCTGGGGAAGAGGAGGCTGAGGAGGCTCATTGCTCTCTATAANCTGAATGTTTTTGGGGTTTTTTCCCTCTGAATGCCTACCTTCTCACACCAGTCAGTATGTCACTGCACAGCACCATATAGGACAGCATTGCTGCAAGGAACTAATTAGGTAAACAAAATCCAGAGGAGTCAGAGACAGGCAGCAACTTGGGGTTTAGAAAGTTTCACTCGGACAAGTGTAGGACATTCCAACAGAGTAGCCTTCATGCAGAAAGTGCCCTTAGGATCATGTTCTGAGCTTTTGCCTTAGTAAATAAAGATAAAGTACAGAAAAAAAAAACAAGCAAGGAACATCTTCCCATCATTAGTGGCACAAACTGGTGTGCTTAGCACAACGAGTACTGAGAAAATAAAAGGCAAGAGGAACCTTTCTGTTCCCATAATTTACAGTGTTTTTTGCAGTGATATACAGTGTTTCAAACAAGAGTGGTGGTTGTGCCTTGCGCTTTCAAGATCTGCCTCATTCTTGCTGCCAGAAGCAGTAACAGAGCCCCTTCCAGCTCAGTGCTCATGCAGACCTAGCTAGAACACTGGCAGAAAGAACAGCTCCTGGCTAGCCCTGCAGGTGTACATATGAAAGAATATCTGGGCATGTGTGCAGAACACAGACTGTATCTATGTGTCCACAGAAACTTATATAAATATAGTTTTAAAAATCCCAGATTCTATGGAACTTGTAGATAAGAGGAAGAGAATAGGCAGAAATAGTTGTAGTATGGTGTGAAAAGAGCAATGCATCTCTCCTAAGCTATTTCTGTTGCTTGAAAGGGTGTGTGATTGCTCTCCTGCAAGAAATGGTTGCTGTATTTGCCAGATGATCTGTCTGTGTCCTACTCTTTGACAGCGCTCACCCAAGTTAGGGCACTTTTCCATACGTTCCTTCTGCATTCATCATTCTGACATGCAGCAGCATCCTTCAAGTGGTACAAGGAGTCATCTTTTGAGCATGGGTGGAGATTTCTGTGGGCAGTTGAAGGGATGGGAGGATCACTTTTGTTTATTGTCTTCTCAGTGTGCTGAACGAGTGTGATAGAACAAAAGGACACAGGCTCAAGATGCATCAGGGAAGGTTTAGGCTGGATGTTAGGATAAAAATTCTTCGCAGGAAGAATGACTGGCCATTGGAATGGGCTGCCCAGGGAGGTGGTGGAGTCACTGTGCCTGGAGGTGTTTAAAAGGACACTGGATGTGGCAGTGCCATTGTTTAGTTAATTAGATGGTGTTAGGTAATAGGTTGGACTCTTCCAACCTGGTTTGCTCCATGATTCTGTGAAACTTAGCAATGCTGAAGGAAAACTATTACCAAGTGTAGGGAAGGTTTGTTGAACAAAATGTATTTTCCTCAACTTCATGTCCCTTTCTTCACTTCTGCATGTAATTGGCTTCACTTATTTAGTTCATCATTTGGATGGTGGAGCAGAGCAAAGTGACCTGTCCCAGTTGAGTCACAATGGGTGCTTTGTTCTAGACTCAAAAGCATTCACTGCAGTGAATATTATCTCTTAATGCTAATTTTTAGTTACAATTACTCCATTTACAGAAACCTTATACTAATGATCTGAAGATATGAGGGAAATATTTGAGAAAAAATTTTCAGGTAAGCAACACCACTTAAAGATGGCAGCTGTCAACGTTCATGTGCTTCTGGTAAGGGTTTCTGGGCATTCATCTGATCTAAGATGCATTTTCTGAAGAAACCTGTGATAGTGGTACATGTATTTTCCCTTTCACTACAAACTACTTTCTACACTAATGGCCTCTTGCTTAGCTGGACAACATGAAATATGAAGTATCTGAAAGGGGGCCTACAGGAAGGCTGGGTAGGGGCTATTTACAAGGTCTTGCAATGACAGGACGAGGGGCAATGGGTTGAAAACTGGCAGAGGGAAGATTTAGACTGGATGTTAGAAGTTCTTTCCAGTGAGGGTGGTGAGGCACTGGAACAGGTTGCCCAGGGAGGCTGTGGCTGCTCCCTCCCTGGAGGTGTTCAAGGCCAGGTTGGAGGAGGCCTTGACCGACCTGTGCTAGTGGGAGGTGTCCCTGCCTATGGCAGGGGATTGGAACTAGATGATCCGTGATGTACCTTCCAACCTTATCATTCTATAAATACCCAGGTACATCATCACTAGTCCTGAAGATATTTCAGCCTGGAGAAGAGCAGACTTCGAGGAGACCTTATAGTAGCCTTCCAGTATCTGAAGGGGGCCTACAGGAAGGCTGGGGAGGGACTATTGACAAGGTCTCACAATGACAGGACTAGAGGCAATGGGTTTAAACTGGCAGAAGGGAGATTTAGACTGGATGTTAGGAAGAAGTTCTTTACAGCAGGGGTGGTGAGACACTGGCACAGGTTGCCCAGGGAGGTTGTGGCTGCTCCCTCCTTGGAGGGGTTCAAGGGCAGGTTGGAGGAGGCCTTGACCGACCTGTACAAGTGAGAGGTGTCCCTGCCTATGGCAGGGGGTTGGAACTAGATGATCCTTGAGGCCCCTTCCAACCTTATCTTTCTCTGATTCTATGATTATTCCCCACTTGTGACCATGTCAGGTTAAAGCCAGAATGTTTCGATTTCTGAGGGATGGTATTGTCATACACAGTGTAAATGTAGTTAAGAAAGATTTACAGATATTTATCATTATGGTAATAGACCAAATTACAGCACAATTAAGAAAATCAAAATTTCTTCTATTTTAGCACCATAGAGGAATCTTTAGCGCTTAAGCAACTACTGCACGCTGCACCTATGACCATACAGACATGGTTTTTTCCAGTTCAGGAAAGAACTGCTGCATGACAAATGTTGCTTCTTTTTTTTTTTTTTTTTTTTCATCTGACAATTTCTATCATGCCACCTATGTGGCTTCCCTTTTTAGCCATAAATGATTTCTCTCTTTTGGTACTGGTGTTGCTATTGCTTCAGCAGCCCATACTGTTATCTACTGTCAGCACAGCTTGACTTGGCACCAGGTGTGCCATTAGGGCAAGTCACAGTTGACCTCTTTCATTTAGTGAGAGAAAATAATAAATTCTCTCAGCCGGACTGAGGAAGATTTGTCTCATTTAATTTTATAGTATAAATATTTCCATATCAGGTAGTCAATGAGGCTTTCTTAGCAAGAGATAAATGATCTTTTTCAGGACAGGTTTTCACTGGACCTATTTTAGACATGAATCAGGATGACATGAAATGGCTGCTAGACTCTATTAGATCACTTAGAGTGGGTTTCTGCTGGCTGGCTAGGTTTCTACTGACTGCAAAAGGGATCCTGGGTGATTCTTCATATTGAGATTCATACATCTAGTCAGATCAACAGCCTTATTTATCTCAGAAAGAGCATTTTGCATTCTCTTTGCTGCATGTATGAATGAGAAATATCTTTGGTCTAGATGAAGTAAAAACTGAGTTTCCACAACAGATACATTTTTTTCCTCTTAGGGTTAGTGTTTTTTTCATATGTGTATCTCATGATTACCAGATGGTATGAAAATAATAAACAAACAAACAAAACCCCACTACAAACAAAGAAAAATTGCACAATTGAGTGACAGAGCATGAAACTAATAACCTAACACCTGCAGTAATTTAACTGATGACACCTGCCTATGCAACTGCCACAGCTGCTGCCAGTTAATGTGCAGCCTGATCTCACAGCACATGGGCCAATTAATCCCAAATCCTGCCCTCTGTGACTCTATATTTTGTGAGTTTGTTCCAAGTCTGAATTTGTTCCTGGGAACCTTTTATGGAAAAGCAGAAAACTGTGCTCAAAAATAGGAACCATAAGAACTATTGTCTCATGCCATGAGAAACAGTCTTGCCCCAGGCAGCATCCATTCTATTATCTCTGACCTCATCCAAAGTTCAGCATGCATGACAATATCTCCAAACTTAAAATGCTCCAGACTCACCAGTGGTTCAATTAAAGTTCATCTTGTGGCAACTCAAACAATATAATATAACATAAAAACTAGCTCACATCCTTTCACAATTTACAGTCCTTCAGGGGACCTAGGGTTTAAGCACCAGTTTCAGACACATTTTTAAAATACCCTTTTTCCTTGAGCTGATTCTCTGATGGAATTTTCACTAGAACTCTTTCCTGTACCCTACCCTCCTTCATCTCCCACAGTAAATATCTGTTTTCACTTTTTCTCTTTCGGCAACTGCCAAGCCAGCAAATGAAATTTCATTGTACGTTAATGTAAAGTAGCATTTAATTTTTTGTCTGAATTGAGTAATGTATTTACTGCACTTTTCTCCTAAGCCATGCTGACAAGAGAGGCACTAATCCCTCTACCAAGGCACTTCAGGGCCTTAATGGTCCTGATCACTTTCACTGAGGCCTCCACTTACACCATTGGTCCGGGAGCCCCATGACATAGCACTTAGATCTGGTTTAGTGGTGGACTTGACAGTGTAAATGGTTCAGTTTTGTCTTTAGGGTCTAAATGCTTCTATGCTGTTTTTTAAGCTCATCTTAGGCATAGAACCTGGAGCTTATAGGAGGTGGAATTCCCAGCTGTGTCATAGCCATGCCTATGCCAGACAGTGGACATGGTGATCTTCGCTTGTTAAACTGACTTCCTAGCTCAATCTCAGACCTGTTTGACTGGCTGCCATCCTCAGCTCTGCCCCTTGCTCTCATTCTGTGGGGCTGGGCATGGTTAATGAGGCCCTGCCCTGCCAGCTGTGGCATCCCTCTGGACTCCCAGCTCTTGGAAGCAGAACCGGGTGCAGGCTGGATGCTTCCAGATTCACGTATATGTGATTGGAAGCAACATGTATAAGCTGCTATTCAATTCCATCTCTTGGAGCCATTGGTGTATTCTGCATCAGGGTAAGCCTGAAACTCCAGTAACTATTCTGTGAGTAATGTTGGCACTGAAATTACCTCTAGTGTATTCGGGCTAGCTCAGGTGAACTGGGAAGAAGCCATTCACTCTGTGTGCCTTTGCTTTAGGCCAGATGTAAACAGGGAATCCCAGTACCAGAAGTGATTTTATCACATGTAAGTATGATGGAAAAAAACGTTTTCACTTAATCATAACAGAGTGTGGTGGATGTATTCACCTGTGGGCTGTCAGAGCTTACTCTCCTCTCTGTCTGAGCACAAGATCCCTGCGCCTGAAGGCAGGCAGCAGCTCTGCTCGGTGGGGGGCAGCTCTTTAGCCTTCCTGCAGCACAGGAAGTTTGCTGATGTTCCAGTATCTCAGAAGCATAGAGTGCATGTATGATGACTGCCACTGCTCAGTTTATCTGGGAGTTATCATCACTTACTGTGAAGGAGGTTACTGGTAGGTAGGAAGAAGTGAGTTTGAAGAAGGAAGAAAGGAAACCTGCTGGAAAAAAACAAAGCTCAGTTTCAATTGAAAGTTGGTTGCTGACTCTTCTGTCCAGCTTGAATATTTGTCACATATTTCAGCTTATTGAAAATTTTATAGACTTTTCCAAAAATTGCATCCCCTCCAATGGCTTTCTCCCCTCTCTCCATTTAAGGTACAAGGCTCATGTTAACCTTTGTGGGATTTCTGTCTTGTGGCATACCCAGCAGTTCTCTGGTATTTGATGTTCCAAACACATTAAAAAGGAGAACAAAACCAGATCTATTTGAGGGTGTGAAGTGGTTTCTTTGTTTCCACTGGGAAAGAAATTATACAGAAGAAAAGGATTGAATTAATAAAGGAGAGGGAGGGTAAAAGGAAGGAAAAGAGCCACCTGAAAGAGTCCTGCAGCAAATGTGAAATTACTGATAAGCCTTGCACGGTAATTTCATACATTTTCTACCAAGAAAGCTAATCTGATGAGCAAGAAATACTTTGTGGTATTCGATAGATGTGACCTAGGGTTTATTAGTAATTCCCATGTATCTCCCTATTCCTGGGACACAGTTTAAAGCATGTTGACACACCATGTAGACAGCTTTCCAGATCCTGTACTGGGAGCAGGCAGCTTTCCAATGCAAACAAGGAGCTTTAAGTAGCAGTAATTAATTCATCAACCCAACAAACTGGAAAGCTGGATCTCACTGAATGCCTCATTAACCTAAACCATATTAAGCTGCTAACACTAGTTAAAGTCACATATAATAGTGACTGACACTAAAGGAAACACCAACTGGCACCTTCATCCCTTGTTCACTCCTTAAACGCTCGTGCCTGAACAGGCTGATGAATCACAGAGGGGTACACAGGTCAGCTTGGAGAGGACCCCCAAGGAACGCACAGAAACTGATGCTCAGGCTTTCATCTCTGCAAAGCAGAGCAACATTGGATATGTTTTGAATTTTGGTATCAGATACGTATATCATTCCAAGCAGATTAGAAAAACTCTACATGCCAATCAGGCACACACCTCTACTGCTGGCACGCAACTGTGCCTGAATTAAGTCTTGGAGTGTTCTAACTCAAGCCCTACTCATGGCATTGCTTGATGTCATCCCTTAACTGTGGCAAGAAGAGCAAGAGAGAGCTGGTTAGGGGCATTAAACAGTGATTATTCCAGTTGCTCTCTATGCCTGTGTTCTAGCACATAGAAGCAATTGCTCAGGGCAGAATGCCAGATCTCCTACAATTATTTCTTTACCACTCCTGTTTGCAGCTGAGTTGATACAAGAGCTGACAAGTGGTATATACTTTGGTACATAATAGAACTGAAATACAGCTTAAAATAAATTCTTCCAGAACACCTCTTGGAGCAGCTTCTGGAGTTGTTTAGTGTACTGGATCTTCTATGGATCTGACTGTTTGGGGCAATGAATTATCTCTGATTAAACTGAAGAGTCCTGTACCTTTCTTCCCTGTCTCTTTGGATAAGCTCTTTCGTGTCATGAGGGAAGTTTGAGCATTGTATTTCCCTAATTTTGTCTTTGTTTTACTTCAGCTTTTTTTTTTTTTAATTGGTTAATTATCTTACTGGGAAAATCTAATTACAACTACTATTTCTTGTACTGGTTCAGTGTGTGTAGAATTGGACATGTCCCATTAATGCTAATGGAAAATTTGCACCTTGGTGTCCTTTCCCATCAAGCTGCAATTTGCTCTGCCCTTTTGAGTCTTCTTGTTCACAAACTCTTTGCTTTGCTACTTAGCATTCCAAACCCCACCTGCCTGAGGCTTAGTAGCTTACTTGCCATAGTTAAATTGAATTTGTGAATACATGTGATTGTAGTTAGCTGAACTTCTTGCACACAATTCTGCTGTCTTCTTTTGACATGGGATGCTACTTTCCTTAGCAAAATCCCTGCTGCCACACACCAGTCATTCTTTCTAACACTGCTTATAGCCTCCCTGCCTTTTGTTATCTCCCACACTGTCTTCTAAATAAAGCCACCTTTGCCCACCAGCAGACTCCATGTAAATGGAGAAGTTCAAGAAGGCTGGGGAGGGACTATTTACAAGGTCTCACAATGACAGGATGAAGGGCAATGAGTTTGAACTGGCAGAGGGGAGATTTAAACTGGATGTTAGGAAGAAGTTCTTTACAGTGAGGGTGGTGAGACACTGGCACAGGTTGCCCAGGGAGGTTGTGGCTACCCCCTGGAGGCATTCAAGGCCAGGTTGGATGAGGCCTTGAGTGACCTGTACTAGTGGGAGGTGTCCCTGCCTATGGCAGGGGTTTGGAACTAGATGATCCTTGAGGTCCCTTCCAACCTTACCATTCTATGATTCTCAGGTTTGTTCACATTTTCAGCTACCATTTAATATAAATGCAAACAGTTAAGCTATTACCTGACTGTAAATTATTACAATTAGTTCTGCACCATGTTCTGGCTATCAGGACTTTTGTTCATGGTGTGCAGCAGTTTCTCTGCTAGGCTCTTTGGATAACCAGTTGTGACCAGTATTTGTCTACATCTAACTCAATTTCTTTAATTTAGCAGCACTGGTGGATCTGGTTTGAAGATATCCTTCCATTTTACACATTAGGCACTGATCTAGCACCTTCTGACTTACACTGACTCTGGCTTACACTGACTCTGGCTTTCTTTTCTCAGCAGCAATTTCAAGGCAGTAATGTGATTTAAATTCTAATAATACGATTCTCAAGATAGATCTGTGAAGGTTCCAAATGTTGTTGGCTAAGTAGGGTTCTTCAGCCTTTGAGCAAGGGAAGTGAAACAAGTATTTGAGATACTGAGTCAATATATTAGTATGATTTGGAATATTATATTAAAAACAGCCCTTTATTTGTAAGCTAACTGGAATATTATTGCAACTCATGAATGAGTAAACTAGTGGCTTCATAAGATAAGTAGTGGATGAAATTCTGTTGAGCTGGTAGTGATGTTTAGGCCATATGAGCCTGTTAAGCTAACAAGTGAGATGTTTTGCACAAATTCATAAGCTTCCAAAGACAGAATCACTCACAAAACAGGAATAAGATAAAATTGCAGGTGTTTTGTTGGACATAGAACAAGATAAATCTATGGGAGCTTTGCTGAGCTGGCACGGAGCAGGAGGAGTTTTGACACTAAAGTCTTGCCAAGTGAAGGACAAAGAGAAGAACAAGCAAGAGTAAGCTACTGAG
>VWYK01013343.1:0-14303 GCA_013399775.1 Semnornis frantzii
CTGAATACTCATGTATATTTTAATCCTGAGATGCTTTAACCCATAGAAATGAAGCCTATTAGCAGTCCCCTCCCAGCTCCTTTTCTTAATTTCTTTTTATTATTACTGAAGTGTGCTGAATACCAAAGATTATATATGGTCTGACTGACTTCATGCAGTCAGCGTAGCACTAGGGAACAGAGATTACATACAAAAGTACTAATCCATCTTTTTCCTCTTCCTAGTCCAACTGCAGGATGTTAAAAGAACAGCAATTTTCCTAAAATCTATCTTCCATAAACTGAAATCACAAGGTGTGATTAATTGTGTATAGGTCTCTGGTGAAGGTGTGTTTCAAAAGGTCTTCTTTCCCAGAAATCCTTAAAGAGACGCCTAACAAAAATGTTAGCTACCAAGGAGTAAAAATACTGAAAGGACTTTTAGAGCAAAAATACATTCTCTGAGACTAGTTCAGATATTGCTGTCTTAGAAGATCTAAAATAGCACCTGTGTGTCATGCTAACATACAGGAAATGGAGTACAGTGGAAATGTGCCAAAAAGAGCACTAGAGTGTGCACTCATCAATCTCTTGTCCAAAGCTATTTAGGATTCAGAAACTGGGTACACCTCTGTACTTGCATTTAGACATGTCTCTCTCACACTAGCAGCAACAGTTATTTAAAATCAGACCTAAAAGACACATCTGCCTCTCCTTGACTGAAAGGCAAAAATCTCAGGTCTTCCTTGTGAGAAAGTAGAGATAGGGTCACCTCAAACTGTGGCCTCTTAAAGTGCAGCCATGGACAGATGCGTAGGAAAGGGCAAGGAAGCAAGCAAGCACACAAGATACTTTCCCCCAAGTACTCTCCTGGTCTCTAACCAAATCAACAATGTTCCGAGCTTGATTTGACTATTTGGGAGGAAAAGTAGTGAGGTTTATTTAGTGACATTAGTATTTCTTAAGACTTCCTTTGCTGGTAAGGTTTGCCTTCAGAATCCTGTAACTCTCTTAGTAACCCTAAAGAATTTCTCTTCTGTGTACCATTCCAGCAAACTTCTGCCCTTGAAGCCATATTAAATGAAGTCTGCTGCTGAACAACTGTACTGGTTTGGAAATAAATATTTGAAAAAATATAGACTTATAGCATGTAGCCACAGCCCACTCCCACATCTTCTGAAAATATATTTTTTTAATGAAGTGAACTTTAGAAGTGCTCAGTCTTCTTTAGTACATGTAATACTGAATACTGAGTATTTCATAGTCACCTCTCCCAAAAATAAAGAAGGAATAATTCTGAAACCATTTGAGCAAACTGCCAGTTGAAATTTCTGTTTTCTTCTTTCTTCTGTGTCTTTTATGAAAAAAAAAAAACCCACAACCCACAAACAAGTAGAAAACATGAAAGCTAAACATACCCATGCTCTGGTTTTCATCATCTTGGTCAATAAAGACATGGTCCATCACAAAACTGAGAAGTTCTGACTGGAGGCCAGAATCTGGATTAAACACCAAAGGCTGAAGACCTTCTCGACCTCCAGTCATCAGCTGATGACTAAAAATCATCAAGAGATCACAGAGTAGCATGAAAGCCTAAAATACAAAAAACAATTAATGAAGTAGAAAGCATAAGTCAAGCAAGCAATGCCATTTATCCAATTTCCAGATACCCTCTCCTGTTGTTAAACATCAGTTGCAGTTGTGTGTGTGCACTGTGAAAAGTGTTCATAAGGGGTTCCCCACATCTTATAATGTCACTCCTTTGATTGCTGTGTAGGTAACTGTGTTTATTACCTGTTCCATTTCTGGGATGAGCCATATTGAACTTCCATTTCTTCTCTATGAGAAGAACTCTAAGTCCACCCCTGATCCAAGGACTGCTGCCAAATTTGTAATAAACAAAACCCCACCTCTTTTGATAAACAGAAAAGTAAAAAAGCAAAATGTAACATTATGAGAGAACATCATGAGTAATACTATGAGAGAAAACCCAGGCTGTCAGATCCAAAACATACAAGAAGGAACTGTAAGGAAAAAAATTTTTGCAGAATTTCACGAACAAGTCTCTGCAAAAACAATCAAATAACTCTGCACAGTTTTTCAAATCCAGATAAAAAACCAGGGCAGAATTTTCAGTGATTTATGCTCATTACTATTATACCCTCATTACTCAGGAACAGAAACAAGGCAGCTATTCATAACTTTATTTCTTTCAAGGGCTTATCTGTGTACTCTCATGCAGGAGAATAACACTATTTTCCCAGTGGCTCATTTCAGAGTGTCAAAGCCAGCTGTATTAATTTGCATTACACTAAACACCTGAGCACCCTTCAGAAAGTACTTTATAATCATCTCAGCTTCTCTATCTTTATCTTCATAGAGGGCAAGGTTCAAAGTATAAAAAACCTCTTAAAAGATCTATGCTGGATGTGCTGCCTCTTCCCCCAGAAGCCTGCAAGTCCCACTCAGGGCAGTGTCAATCACCACTCCAGGCAGGTGGTAGCCCAGAGGCATTTCCAGCTCAAGAGATACTGCAGAACAGCTCTGACAGAGCCATGAAATCCAATGGCAGCTGTAATTCCATCCTGTATTCCCTTCTACAAACAGCCCAGCAAAAAGACAGTTAAATGTGTGTCCAAACATACTTTTTAATCAAGTCTAAGGAAAAGCAGTGAATGAGAGCAATATGATTTACAATCTTCCAAAATGAAATCTTTGTGAATGCTGAATGTCACAGCAGCTCACTTATTTCTTGGAGTAAAATTTGAATGAGGTACACTTAGGCAAGAACAAAAGGCAAATCACTGTAAACTATCTCCTGCTTAGACTTTGGAAACATGCAACTAATTGGGATTTTTCTCCACTGGGTCCAAACAGTTGTGATACATTTCAGTGATGATTTCATCTGCTCTAAACTTTAACACTGAGCAGAAATTAAGCTCAGTGGACCTCAGTGCAGACCTCTAAAAAACAAAAAGCATATGAATAATGCACTGAAAATGTTTATTTCTGCCCAATAAAAAGACAGCAGAGGACTCAGATACAGATGGTTATTTATTATAGATACATCTAGTCACAGAAGATTTATTTCATTCAAATAGCCTAGGAAAATTTGAAATGTTTAAGTCCTGTTTGTAAAAAATATTAGTTTGTTTTTCCTTCCTTTGATGTGTCCACTGATCTTCTCCGGAAATAATGTAGAGATTAAGAATCAGATACAATAGGGAGGCAATATAATTCACAGAGACTTCTCAAGAAAATGCAAAAGACCCAAAAGTATGAAGAATCAGAAATACACTTCTAAGGAGGAAAAAAAAAATTAAAAGGGCACAGAAGGAACCATTTTAGTCTCCAGTCCAATCTCCTCTGATTGGGACACCTGATGTCTCTAAGTCTGGTTGGTTGGTCATGGCTTTGCTAACTGAGGCTCAAAAGCTACCACAGAATTGTGACCTGCAAAGGATCTCCTAAAAAAACCTTTAAATTATCAATGGAAAAAAATGGTGGCCACTAATAATAAGAGAATAAAACCATGCTAATATGTATCAAAACCAAAACCACTGAAGCAATGGGAAAGATCATTTACCATTCGTTGATACAGAAAAGACCCGAGTGCTGGCTTAAGCTAGAGTGGTTGGTATGGTTGTGAAGCCAGATGCTATTTTCCCAGCATACAATATTAATAAAGTATGCCAACAGTAACTACTTGGAATATTAAAAAACAATTACTAAGGTTAAATGTGCTGGAAGACAACATGCCAGAGTCTTTTAAAAATACATAAACCAGTGATATCTCTGAGCCTTTAATATTTATCTTTATCAACTTGCAGAACACAGTGAAATGCCAACCAGTGCTATCTTTAATAAAAATAACTGTCTTTTTAAGCAGTGTTTTATCTGTTAAAAATCACAGACAAAAACCACAAGCCAGTTAGTTACAGTCTTTGAAAAATCCTGGAAGGTCTGGTAGAAATGCAGTTTGTAGATAAGTAAAGGATGTCAACAGACTTGATATGAATCAGTTTATACACATAAAGTCTCAGTAAACAAATCAGCTACTGGTTTTTTTTTCAGAGACTGAATTGTTCCAACAAGCCCCCCTTTGATGTAATTTATTTTATTTCAGTTTCTGGTGGACAGCAGGGTAAGCCAGTAACGCACCCTCCTGGCCAAGAAGGCAAATGGTATCCTGGGGTGCATGAAGAAGACTGCGGCCAGTAGGTCAAGGGAAGTTCTCCTCCTCCACTCTGCTCTGGTGAAGCCTCATCTGGAGTACTGTGTCCAGTTCTGGGTTCCCCAGTTCAAGAACAACAGGGAACTGCTTGAGGGCTACGAAGATGATTAAGGAACTGTAATTTCTCTTTTATGAAGAAAGGCTGAGGGACTTAAGGCTCTTTTTAGCCCAGAGAAGCCTGAGGAGGCATTTCACCATGCTTATAAATACTTCAAGAGTGGGTGTCAGGAGGATAGGGCCAGTCTTTCTTCAGTGGTGCTCAGTGACAGGACAAGATGTAATGGCAACAAACTGAACATAAGAAATTCCAGGTAAATGTGAGGAGGAACTTCTTTATTTTGATGGTGCTGGAGCACTGGAAGAGGCTTCTCAGAGAGGCTGTGTAGCCTCCTTCTCCGGAGGCTTTCCTGCCTGGACACATTCCTGTGCTGTCTGCTCTAGGTGAACCTGCTCTGTTAGGGAAGGGGTGGACTAGATAATCTCCAGAAGTACCTTCCAACCCCTATAATACTGAGATCCTAAATACAGATAAACAGGAGCTTCACACACCATGCATAGGTGGTTCTTCATAAAGAATAGGATAACTACACTGAACCATAAACCAATCTGAATCTCATTATTCACTCATACTTCATAATTCACTAATACTTCTTTTCAGCAACCTAAACTCTAATGGTTACACTGATGAGAATCTAAAACCTCTCCAGATCTTGGTATTTCTACAATGAAGACACTGTTTACTTTAAACAGATACTTCACACTAACTTCTCAAGGAGATGTAACTCTTTGTGAAGTGATGATTTTTGTGTAGTGAGAAGATACTACATTCTTAGTGTTATTCAAAGTATTTTTATAAAATTAATTAACCTTTTTTTTTTTTCTTCTGCTAGAATATATGCAGTAGTATGACCTCTAATGCTAGAAGCCTCATTTTCTCCCATAAGCCACAATGGGAAAGAGGTACAATAATATTAGAATAATGAAATATCAAGGCTGCAGGCACTTCCCTTTGGCAGGAAAGCAGTCATTCTAGACTCCCTGTTAGTCAATAGCAGTGGGAAAAACCTCAGAAATGTTAAGATTTGGACCATTTGAGGTCTCAATCACCCTCTAAATGCCTACTTCCTTCTATTAATATAGTAAGTGTCTAAAGCAATAGACTTTTACTTTAGGTGACTGAGTTAGATGCATAAATTATGACAACTGGACATGAGCCTAAGCAGCCAGGAAATCTTCATTCCTGTATCAAAAATTTATTTGACACTTGCTGTGCTCTGAAGGTGCTTTGAAAACAGTTCTTCTTGCGGAGTGTTTGTTCAGCTTTCTTTAGACAGAAATCATCAGAGGATGATTAAGGGACCTAACATTTCTCCTATGTAGAAAGACTGAGAGAACTGGGACTGTTTAGCTTTGAGAAGAGAAGGCTGAGAGGGGAATCTTATTAAGGTCTATAAATATCTGAGGGGTAGGTGTCAAGATGAAGATGCCGGTCTTTTTGTGGTGTCCAGTGATGGGATAAGGAACAATGCATACAAGCTGGGACAGAGGAGGTTTCACTTCAACATGAGGAGAAATTTCTTTACATTGAGGGTGGCAGAGCCCTGGAACAGGCTGCCCAGAGAGGCTGTGGAGTCTCCTCTGAAGACTTTCAAAACCTGCCTGGATGCATTTCTGTGTGACCTGCCCTGCTTTGGCCTGGGGGTTGGACCGGATGAGCTCTAGAGGTCACTTCCAACCTCTACCATTCTGATTCCATGATTCTAAGGCACAGATCATTTGATATGGTGTTGTCTTGAAGTTTTTTAGAGTTTAATATTCACACTTCTCTAACAGTACATCACAGACTTTTCCTTTACCTGCTCTTTGACTGGAGTGTTGACATTTGATAGACACTGCTGGCAGACAGCCAGGAAGGATTTCACAGTTTTCCTCAATACCAACAAGTCCTCCTAGAATAAATTTTTAAAATGGAAAATATAGATATAGGTTAATAAAAGTTTATTAGGAAAAAGTAAAATAAAAAGATGATCATTTCATGCATTTCATCCTATAAACTAACCAAACAAAAAAAGGCTGTGAAAAAAATGTTATTTCTAGAGCGCAGAGTGAAACAAGAATGACCTAAAGTTTCCCTGTAAAAAGTAATAGTACTAAGCCAATACATTCCTGAGTTAAATGGTCTGTATTTTATATTGAATGTAAATTTTAAGTAGTTTGGAACAAAAAGTTGAATTACCTGGTGGTTTGTAAAGAATTCTGTACTTGGATAAATCAACATCAACAAAGAATCAAACCACGGAACACGCTTCCCAGAGAGGTGGTTGAATTCCCATCCCTGGAGGTGTCTGAAGATGCAAAGGTGTGGTGCTAAGAGATCTGGTTCAGCACCAGACGTGGTAGAGCTAAATACTGGTTGGACTTGATCTTAAAGGTTTCTTCCTACACAAACAATTCCATGACTCTAAGAAAAATACCAGCAAATGTCTCAAGTTCAGCAGAAGCATTACCCTAACTGCTCTAGACATGGGAAGCGTGGAGGCAAATCACATAAATCTTGAGAGCTGTGGAAGGAGGTAGGTTTGTTGATCTGAAATAAAAAGGATTTGTGGGTGGAAAAGATAAATGAATGACTGTTCTTGATCATCTGGATCAAGAGCCAACTGACATATTTTAAATGCGGAATGAGGAATTTGTGTTGGTTTCAGTTTTTGTGACAAGATCTCTGTCAGCTTTGGCCAATAACTTCTGTTACTCTGCATTGCCCAAACGACACAAACACTTGCTTCTGACCTTGCCCCCTGCCTCCCGGCCCCAACATGTGCTTAGGCACTCACTTCTCTTGTGTCAGCAGCCACTCTGTTAGGGTTCCACAGAAAACACCACTTCTCAAATGCACTTGAGACCATTGCTTGAAAGACCTGTCCCAGTGTGCTCCATCACCACTTCCATGTAGAGAAGGGATCATACCAGCCATTAATTCACATGGAAAATGCTGGGCTACTGCTCCTGCTGATGTTCCTCCATGACACCTCTATCTGCTTTCAAATGGGAGACAGTGTGCAAGAGCAGCATGCCCCAGAGAGCATCCAACCTAAATCTAGGGAACCTACACACATTTGCCTTGCCAGTTTCTAGTTATGCTGGCTTTTCAGTCCATGTGACTCATTTCTAGTTTTAGCTTTTCTTATTGCTTCCTATCATAAGATCTTGTTATGCTTTGTTTACTGAGAAGCCTTTTTGTGATCCATATGTTCTTCCTCTACTGGTTCACAACAGAAGGCAGGTCTGCAAGCATGCTGAAGTACCCCAAGTGTTTCTAAATCTCTGAACCTCCTAGAATTTTCAATAGTGTGAGTTGTGCTGTTTGACTGAACATGAGCTAGCAGTGTGTCCAGGTGGAGAAGAACATGAGCAGCATCCTGGCCTGTATTCTGAATAGTGTGGCCAGAAGTATCAGGGCAGTGATTGTCCCCCTGTACTCAGCACTCATGAGGCTGAACCTCACATACTGGGTTCAGTTTTGGGGCCCTTGCTCTTGCAGTGACAAGAAGGGCATGGAGGGACTGGAGTGGGTCCAGAGAAAGGGCAATGAAGCTGGTGAGGGGTCTGGAGACCAGCTCTTGTGAGGAGCAGTTGAAGGAACTAGGGTTGTTTGGTCTGGAGAAAAGGAGTCTGAGGGAAGACCTTGCTCCCTACAACTCCCTGAAAGGAGGCTGGAGTGAGGTGGGTGTTGGTCTCTTTCTCCCTATAAAGTAAGATGAAACAGCCTCAAGTTGCACCAGGAGAGGTTTAGATTTAATATTAAGACATTTCTTTACTGAAAGAGTGACCTTAAGGGTCTTTTCTGAATGAAGTGATTCTATAGTATGGACACTGCAGGATTATGAGCTACCTCGCCTTCCCACTTCTAAGAGATTTTCTCTTCTGCCACCACATTACCCTGCCACTACATGATCTGTAAGACAGCTCTGCTCTGTTCCAAGTAACAGTTTTCCACTGATCTTGTTCCCAGATATCAGCCTTCCATATGACAGCATTAAAATGTCTCTGTTGTTTTTAATTGTACTTTGTTTACACTGATCTATACCATCCAAGTTTTACCTTCACTGATGGTAAAAAAAAAAAAATCAGTTCTGGGTGGAGAATGGGTTTTTCCTGTAACATATCACAAGTTATCCCACCATGTGATGATTTCCCACTTACAACTTTTTTTTCTATTAGTCAGCTTTCAGCTATTGAACATGTATTACATTAAATTCACACATTCACCTGCCATGCAATGGGATTAATAATGTCTGACAGAAACCAGCATGTCAACTGGCTTCCTTATCAGAAAAAAACCATAATCTTCTCAAGAACAAATTTATTTCTTACTTCCAGTCTTATCTCTTGGCCATATTTGACCTGCCCTTCAGCCTTGTACTGACTGTTGTCTAGCAGCCAGTCCAAGACTTTACCTAGGATTGATGTGAGTCTTTATCAGTTCGCTGTTACATAGCCTTCTGATTTATATCTTTAAACACTGGGATTATAACCACTTTAATAACTGCCTACCTTCTTCTACCACAATTATCTTCCCTTCAGATGTTAATTAATTCAACAGAGAAACTAAACCTTACCAAAAATCCTATATAAAGGTTAAAAAGTGAATGAGTGTGTCTCCCATCTTTCTTTCTGTCAAAGAGTGAGGAACACGTAGGCACACACGAGTTATTCTCTTCTCTTGATAGCATGACGAAGATTCATTCTGAAAAGTTACAGACAGCAGGAGAAAGCCTGACTGAACAGTGCAGCAAAGCCATCTGGAGCTTTTCTAAATTTGGAAAAATATCCACACTACTACAGAGTGGTAACTTTTTTTCAGGAGAGAAAATTGGCGGCGGGGAAGGAAAAAAAAAAAAAAGATTCTCAGACACACAGCCAAGGCTCCTGAGGTGTGATCACCTGATATACTGGCTTCAGCACAAAAACCAACATGGAAAAATGCAACTGTCCTCTTGAATTTTACCCTTTAGGGTAAGCCCATGGGCTTACAGACTATGACTCAGGATAGTAAATGATGCATCCCTGAACTGTACAGCAAAATATCTTCAAATCTAAGTTAGGAAATTAAGTATCTTCAAATTTATCAGGAGGAGATTCTTTATAGTAGACAGTGGTGAGACGCTGGAACAGCTTGCCCAGGGAAACTGTGGAAGCCTTCTCCCTGAAGATGGTCAAAGGCCTCTTTAAATCCTCTCTGCTAATTCCTCTGCCTGCTAACCACTTTGACATAGCCATGCATTTGGCTGGCCTGGTAACTGCTCATTCAGAACTGCTTTGCCTTTGTCTTGCTTCTGAATGTTTGCTCTAGTCATGCTTTTGTTTTTTACTGTTCTAGTATTTTGGACTCTTCCACAAACAATTTTCACTACATACATGCACAGGGCGTAGTACAATGGTCCCAGGCACCTGGATCATTGAATATATGAAGAAACTGATACGCAAACAACAATTGCATAATCTAATCCCCAAGCCTCCTACCTCAAGCCTTTAATTGCTCCCAAAGACCTACAGAAAGAGAACTGTTGCTGAGAAACTACCAGCTTCATTTGAAATCATCCTCATATTCCTTTTCATGGGAGGAACAGTTTAACTCTAGGCTACAACAGAATGCTCCCATAAATTACACAGTATAAATCACTTCCCTTGCAAAAGAGGCTGCCCAGGGAAGCGGTGGAGTCACCATCCCTGAAGGTGTTTAAAAAAATGTGCAGACATCACTATGCTGTTCACCACAAAGAGCACTAACTAGTCTTCTTACTGACAGCCTGTGCAGTCATAGAATCATAGTATTCACTGGGTCGGAAGGGACCTCTAAAGGTCATCTAGGCCAGTCGCACTGCTGTAAGTAGGAACAGCTCCAACTAGATCAGGTGGCTCAGAGACTCATCAAGCCTGACCTTGAATGTCTCCACAGGGATGGGGGTTCCACCACCTCTCTGCACAACCTGTTCTGCTTCCCTCACAGTAGAGAACTTCTTCCTGAAGTCCAGTCTAAAACTACCCTTCTCTGCAACCTCAGACCTCTCTGAATATGTACAAGAGAGAGACCAAAGATACGGATATTGCATTCTTACCTGTTGCAACCTTCCTTTCAGTAATCAGTTTGTTCTTTCATATTTTAGACACCAAGATGATCCCACTGGATACCCTTTTTTCCCCACAGACTACTTTGAAAAATAGTTTCAAAGTAGCTCTGCCCCCACTCTATGCTGTATTTAATTGGTGGAATCTGCGTTAATGAGCAGAACATTTGCATTTTCTTACAATTCAAATAATCAGTAACGACAATCCTTCTATTAAAACATCTTTGAAACATTTTTATGCTGATATCACTTCCTTAAGCTCTATGATCAAAACTGTAATCATAGTATTACAGAGTGCGGGGGAATCTGCAGAGCACCCTCTTGGTGACAGCCTGGATAAGCAACAGCTGAAGCAATGAGAACATGAGCACAACACTGCCTGTGAACAGAACACCCAAAACTACCCATTCAGAGGGGGTGTTTGTTTAAGAACTGATTATGTGAAAAGTTAGCAATGAATTTACTTAAAACGACCAGATTAAATAGTAACCAGGAGATGGTCAAGCAACTTTTGAAAATAAGAAGAGTCACCTTGTAAAGAAGCATAAAAGCAGCATGCAAAATGTGATCATGGAGAGGAACCTTGGGGTGGAACAAAGCAGCAGTCAAACCAAGTCAGACACCCCAGTGCTGCAACTACTGCCTAGGTGTGGTTGCACATCCTCCCTGCTGAGGGAGCCATAGACAGCCTGTGTTCATCTGAAGGGCTGTTAGTACGGAGTGCAACATGCAGGAACCCACACCTCAAGGACCTCTGTGTGACTGTGGAGTGCTTTGGGGAGTGGATCAGAGTAACTTATAAACAGGGTAGTTTGAAATTTGTAGGCGTTCATTAGCATTATAAAAGTCTCTAGTATTCTGGTTTACCTGCTGTAAAGCTGCTACTTATAGTGGAGGTTAATTATGTGTTGTTAATAAATCAGTGCGCTGACTTGATCCTAATTTGATTAAAACCACAATAGTCAAACAGTTTTTCCCTGCCACACCTCTAGAGCCTACAGACCAACACATCTTGCCTCATATAGTCAGTCAGTCATAATGCAAATCATACCCAACAGCTGTAATGTAAAGTCCTTCTCAGAAGGTAGTAAACGTATGCATGACTCTACCCTGGAACTGACAGACAAAATTATTAAGCAATTGCGAGTTCTAATCGCAAGAACTATTTTCTTTCTTTCTGGTAGGAAAAAAACCCTTACCAGAACTTCCTGTCCCACCCACAAAATCCCTACAATAAAGCATACACCTCATGGGTGCAGGACACACATGATGAGGGGGTAGAACTTGCCCATATACGCCCACAACTAGCAAACTGAAACACTTACTCTCACAGAAGTGTAAACACCTTCGAGTCCTCTATTTAACCCCAAAGTGTTTAATATACTTCATCCTGTGCCTTGAATGTCTACATGATAACTAATTAGGTGAAATAGAGCAGCTACTGTGTGCCAACAGAAACTCACACAAGTGCCCTAGCTGGCAACAGATGAACATTTCTTATAAATCAATCTCTCCATCTCTGATTTCTCAACTTGGATGCTCAAGGGAAATCTAAAAAAATCATATTCTAAACATGAGCCTGGGAACAAAAACTAATAAATATAAGGGACTCAGACAACCAAGAACTCAAGTTCCTTTCTCCTCATCAGCCTTTTCATCTTCATTCTCTTGCCCACCATCCAGCTCTCACTTCCCTGCTAGTCACTTTCTACCACCTTGCCTTCCCCTGCTCCTACCTTGTCCTTTTCTTTCACAGTTTGCATCACAGAAACCAAGCAATTGCTCTCAGCTTCTATCTTGCTTCGTAACCTTCTGCTTTCATTTCGAACCTGAATGGTTTGTGTGCCAAAAAGCCTAATTTTTACACCTATGTCCATTAGTCTACTGAAGATATCACTTCAGTCAACAAACCGTCACCTTCCTGTGTCCTTAGATAACTGCAGCTAAGGCAAAGTAACACCAGAAAGCTGGATGGAGCTGCATGGAGTGCCGATGTGGCAATTCAGGAGATGTTTTTGTGGGCGTGGCAGTGTTGGATTGATGGCTGGACTTGATGATCTTAGAGGTCTTTTCCAACCTTAATGATTCTATGATTCTTTCCATCCTATGAACTACAGTGACTAGCCAGAATCAGAATAGTACTATAAATACATGAAAGATCGAGACTTTTCTGCATTCATCTCATAGATCTACACCTCTTAAAGAATAATCTCATTTTTTAAAAAAACAGCCACTGAAATAAACAAATGTCCTTTTCTCTTTATCTAGATCAGCATGGTAATACTGCAAAAAGCAGCAAAATGCAAAACTTCTGACCAGGTCCTAGCAGACAGATGTTGTGTATGTTAGTCACTAGCTGTAGTTTATGGCAAGTACGTCTCTTTTGCCATAACTTAGAGACAAGAAAAGAGGAAACTTTTCCTGCACCATCTATGTTATATGCAGTATGTTACACTGCGCCCATTTACTGCATTTACTTTATCATTTTTATGTGCATAAATGCTTATTTTAGTTGTACTTCACTATAGCATCTTTTTGACATTGATGGGGAAGCACATTTATTACTGCAGTTTTCGCCCCATTTAAATTTGATGTATTATTTTTTAAAAAGACCTAGAGAGACAAGATATTGGCCTCTGGTTGGACTTGATGATCTTAAAAGTCTTCTCCAACCAAAATGATTCTGTCACTGAGAAAGAAACTAAGGAAAGGTCCTGGAAAAGCTAAGTATAACACACAAGTTGCATCTAACCGTTGTCCTCCCACTTGCATGCACTTCCTTTTCATTAAGAGTTTTATTAGTGACTGCCACTGCTAGAAACTGCATTTTTATTAACAACATAAAAGCCATAAGTAAAAGGTGAACAAGGTAAAATACAGATAAATAGGAAGCTATTTTTGGTGAACAGATCAACAGTATTGCTTACAACTATTAGGTAAGCATTGTTAACATCACTTCTCCACTCATGAAAACTCACAATGAAGTGCATTAAGTGCCTTCAGCAATAAAAAAGTCTAAAAATCAGCTGGATAAAGACAAGCTTCTGCTGTTTGTGTGTCTTATTTAGACACATAAATGATGGTAAAGAGATCCTGAAGTACCAAATAAATGAGAACACCAACATTTTATAATGACATGAAACGATGGTTAAGTGAGTGGAATTAGAGAATCAGGTCTAAAGTCTTTCCAGGCAAGTTGGGCATCTTCAGTGAAATCTGTATGATCAAATATCTACTTACTTTGGAAGGGGAGCCTTCAGTGATTTTCACCAGCTGCCAGAGAATAGAGTAGTGGGAACACTGCAGCGCCTGAACAACTATCTGTAACAGAGGGAACACAAAGAATCCCAGCACACTGGAAACATCAAGCCCATCAGTGAAGTGCATGTAAACTTTATAATGCATTTTGGAGAGAGGAAACAGGAGCAGCTCTTAGGTAGCATGCTTTCTTTTCAAGGCTATTATGTTGTTCCTTAGTCAGTTTGGTGCAATAGGAAAGCAGCCTACTACAGGTGGAAAAAAAAACCTTTGCAAATGCTGAGAAACAGTGCAGACAATTGTGCGTCAGAGTACAGCAAGAGGTGATGTCATGGCACAGTAGAAGTACAACCCAGTATCTACATATCTCTGTTCAAAAGCTCCTGTCTAAATACCCCTGTGTCAGATTTCATCAGTAAAACAGTCTGGAAACTTGTTTCATTTTCAGATGAACATGTAGCCAATTTCCACCAAAAAAACCCCCCAAAACCAAAAAAGCCCTTGCAACAGCTCTGATCACTATGCAGAATACTTTATGGAAAGATATCATTAAAGACCAAAACACTTATTCTCAGTGAACTCCTTCTAGTGGACTGATTGAAGAAATAGGAGAGTAGAGATTTCAGAACTTTTTTCTTAAGACCTTACACAAGTATTTTGGAAGGATCATTGTCAAACTCAGAATCTGAAGGTGGCTGGTAGCTT
>VWYK01013349.1:0-12378 GCA_013399775.1 Semnornis frantzii
CTCCATCAGCTCTCTGGGCAGTTGATTCCAGTGACCTGAATAATGATTGAAAAGAAAAAGGGTTTTCAAAAGAGGTGCTGAAGGATTTTAAATCCCAGATGTTGACCAGCTTTGGCCAAGCAAAGCCTTGCAGTGGAATGTTAGGTACTGTAGGATGAGGCATGAGGGTATAGATGTGCAGCTGCCAGGCTGGTGGATAGGGATGCATCCAGAGTGACCTTGCCAGGCTGCAGAGTTGGGCCCATGCCAACCTCATGAGGTTCAGTAAGACCAAGTGCAAGGTCCTGTGTCTGTGTAAGGGCAATGCCAGGCACTGATATAGGCTGGACAGGGCCTGGTTTGAAAGCAGCCCTGAGGAAAAGGACTTCAGGACCCTGGTGGAGGAGACTTGCAGCCCAGAGAGCTAAGCAGAGCCTGAACTGCATCCAGAGCAGTGTGGGCAGCAGAGCAAGGCAGGGGATTCTGTCCCTTTGCATTGCTCAGCTGAGACCTAACCCAGAGCACTGTGTCCAGTTCTGGAGCCCCTGGGACAGGAAAGGTCTGGAGGTGCTGGAAGGTGTCCAGAGAAGGGCCATGGGGATGATCTGAGGGCTGGAGCTGCTCTGCTGTGGGGACAGGCTGAGAGAGTTGGGGGATGAGAAAGTTGGGGTTGTTCAATCTGGAGAAGAGAAGGCTCTAAGGAGACCTTCTTATGGCCTTCCAGTATCTGAAGGGAGATACAAGAAAGCTGGGGAGGAATCTTTTAGGGTGTCAGGTAGTGATAGGAGTGGGAGGAATGGATCAAAGACAGAGGAGGGCAGACTGAGATTGGATGTTAGGAAAAAGTTTTTCAGCATGAGGATGGTGAGAGACTAGCACAGGTTCCCCAGGGAGGTGGTGGAAGCCTCATCCCTGGATGTTTTGAAGGCCAGGCTGGATGTGGCTCTGGGCAAGCTGCTCTGGTGTGAGGTGTCCCTGCCCACGGCAGGGGGGTTGGAACTGGATGATCCTTGAGCTCCCTTCTAGCCCTGACAGTTCTGTGAGTCTGTCAATTTCTGGATCTATCATTGATTGAAGCAAACCACTCAGCCCGTGCCTCCTTACTTAAACTAGAGTTCTACAATTTTATCCATTACATCCCTGACTTTATTAGGTTGAAGATTTCAGCTTTTGATCGTAAACACCTGAAAAGGGGGAGCTGAAAATTTATAAAGAGCGGCACTAAAAGCCCCTTATCTGCAGTGACAAAATTGCCACCAGCATAATCTCTATTAAGCACTGCAAAATGAGAGTGTAACAGCTCAGAAATTACATGTGACATCTGCATGAATACGAAATGGATTCATTACCTTCAGCCCTATTACAAAAAGCACTTACTGAATTTGTCCTGATTACTGCTCTTACAAATTAACAGGCACCCAAGCAAGCTTCCCTCCCAGCCTACACAGATTATTTAAAGATCTCAGCTGAGCCAAAAGAACAGTTGCAAGTAATACTCCTGCTTAGCATGGAGCATCCTGCCTGAATAAAGTATCCAAATATTTTAAAGCTCCTTCCAAAAAGTCTCCTTCTTTTTTCTTTTTTTCTTTCTTTAAAGTTTGTTTTTTTCTAACAATACATTTTTTCCTCAAGCAAATCAATGTCATGAGGCTCAAAAAGACCAAGTGCAGGATGGATTGGGGCAGCCCCAGGCACTGATATAGTTTGGGCAGTGCTTGGCTTGAGAGCAATCCTGAAGAAAAGGGGTTCAGGGTCCTGGTGGAGGAGAAGCTCAGCATGAGCCAGTAGTGTGCACTTGCAGCCCAGAGAGCCAAGTAGAGCCTGGGCTGCATCCAGAGCAGTGTGGGCAGCAGGGAGAGGGAGGGGATTCTGCCCCTCTGCACTGCTCTGCTGAGACCCCATCTGAGACCCCAGTTTTGGAGCCCCTGGGATGGGAAAGGTCTGGAGGTGCTGGAAGATGTCCAGAGAAGGGCCACAAGGATGATCAGAGGGCTGGAGCTGCTCTGCTGTGGGGACAGGCTGAGAGACTTGAGGCTGTTCAGTCTGGAGAGGAGAAGGCTTCAAGGAGACCTTCTTGTGGCCTTCCAGTATCTGAAGGGGGCTGCAAGAAAGCTGGGGAGGGACTTTTTAGGTTTCAAGTGATAGCACTGGGGAGAATGGATCTAAGCTAGAGGAGGGCAGATTGAGATTAGACCTTAGGAAGAAGCTCTTCACTGAAAGGTTGGTGAGAGACTGGCACAGGTTGCCCAGGGAGGTGGTGGAAGCCTCATCCCTGGATGTTTTTAAGGCCAGGCTGGATGTGTCTCTGGGCAAGCTGCTCTAGTGTGAGATGTCCCTGCCCATGGCAAGTGAGTTGGCTCTGGCTGATCCTTGAGGTCCCTTCCATCCCTGACAGTTCTGTGACTTTGTGACTTTGGTGACTTTTCCTTCTAAGCCTCTGAGGAAACGAAAGCTATAGAGGGAAAAGCCCGGAAAGAATATGACAAATGTTCACATTATGTAGAATTTGCCTTTTTGAAATCACATCCCCCCCATTGTACCAAGCCCCAATTTTAGAGAGATATAAATCACAAAGAAATAAGGAAGCAGTAATAAGATAGAATGATATTTGAAATATGAATGCACTCCTCACCACCTGCCGAGCAAAAAATAGTCTGCGGAGACTGTCTTGAAAGCTGCCATTAACATCTTTGTAAGCACTAAATTTGCAGGAGAAGAACACTGGAATTATACCTCTGTGAAATGCCAAAGGCCTCTTTGATTTATCTCTAAGAAGAACATTTCAGCTGCATCTACATAAATATTTTAACAGGGATTTAATTTTCATTTTCATCACACAATAATTCTTCTTAACGTGCAGCAGCCTCTTGTCCTAAATAAGTTGCCTTCTTCTACTCTTTTTTGTTGCAGACGAGCATGAAGATGGCTCTGTCCGTGCTCCTTTCTGGTTTGATGGATGTTGTTTGAATATGCAATGTATCAGCAGACTTATTTACATTAAAAAACCTTGCCACAGGCTGTTTAATTTTGTCTGGAGCATCTATTCCTTTCAACGTTGCTTAGCCAATGACTAGCGCTTGTCTTATATTTAACTCCAGTTCTGGACTTCTTGGGGCTAAATCAGGACAGGAGAACAGTAAGAATCACAGATTAACAGAATTAACCAAGACCTTCAAAATCACTGAGTCCAACCTATCACCTAACACCTTTTAATTAACTAAACTGTGGCACCGAGTGCCTCATACAACCTCCTCTTAAACACCTCCAGGGATGGAGACTCCACTACCTTGCAATGCCAATCACTCTTGCTCTGAAGAACTTCCTAACATCCACCCTGAACCTGCCCTGGCACAGCTTGAGGCTGTGTCCTCTTGTTCTGTCCCTGGGTGCCTGGCAGCAGAGCCCAACCCCACCTGGCTACAACCTCCCTTCAGGTAGCTGCAGAGAGCAATGAGCTCTGCCCTGAGCCTCCTCTTGTGCAGGCTGCACACCCCCAGCTCCCTCAGCCTCTCCTCACAGGGCTGTGCTCCAGGCCCCTCCCCAGCCTTGCTGCCCTTCTCTGGACACCTTCCAGCACCTCAACATCTTTCTTAAACTGAGGGGCCCAGAACTGGGCACAACTGGGATAGGTCTTGGCCTGGTTTATGGCCTCTATTGGGGAGCCTGTAACACACTGTCACTAGTCTGGTCAAGGAGCTGAGTGCATCCATCACATCCTGGGACCATCTGATTTCAAGGGATCTTCTTCAAAAGCAGCGACCCAACTCAAGGTGCAAAGCTCGTGGAGAAGCTGCTCTACACAGAGGTTATCAATTTGTTAGCCACCACCATGGGCAGCCTGTTCCAGTGCCTGCAATGCTTCTTTCAAGGGCTGACTAACGAGGTTCATAGATTTCCTGTGCACCTCTCCCACAGAAAGAAATTAAGAGCCTGCAAGGCAGGAGGGAGAGCTAAAGAATTCCCTGGGATGTATTTCATATGCTAAAGCTGTTATTGAAATACAGGTGCCCATGCAGCTGAGGATCACAATTTCACCAATTGTCTCTGCCTAATAACAATAAAAGGGCCTGAATCTCTGTATTCCCTGGGCAGTTTAGATCTGGAGTTTAATATATTGCAGGTTCATTTCTGAACTAGTGCAATTGTGTAAGAGGCTTTTCTGCTGGAAAGAGGTTTTTGCTGTAGAGAGGGCAGGGCAGGAGGTGCATCTCAGAGTGCTACCAACCACAGAGGCTCTTAAAAGAAGAATATAGTGAAGAACACTAAAATCCATCTGTTTATCACAGCAGCAATGAGCATTTATTAATGATTATTGTCCATTTAGGCCATGTAGTCTGATAAGACCTGAACTCATAGAATGGTTTGGGTTGGAAGGGGCCTTAAAGATCATTTAGTTCCATCCCCTCCCTGCCATGGCCAAGCGACATGTCCCAGCACACCAAGTCGCTCAAGGCCTTGGTGAGGGGGCATCCACAACTTCCAGGGGCAGCCTGTTCCAGTGTCTCATCACCACTGTCAATAATTTCTTTTTAATCTCCAGTCTCTATCTGCCCTCCTCAAGTTTCAATTCATTCCCTCTCCTCCCAGCACAACAAGCCCTTGTAAAAAGTCCTTTCCCAGGTTTCTCGTAGGCCCCCTCCAAAATGAATTAGAGAATGCAAGGGTTTGGAAAGGACTTTTGAAGGTCATCTACTCCAGCCCCCTTGGATATCCACAGAGATATCTCCAACTAGATCAGGTTGCTCAGAGCCTCATCAAACCTGACCTTGAATGGAGCCTCCACGACCTGTGCACAACCCTGTTCCAGTGTTCCACCACCCTCATAGTAAAGAGCTTCCTCCTAATGCTCAGCTTAAAGTTACCCTGCTCTAGTTTAAAACCAGTGTCCCTTGCCCTGTTGCTGAATGGTTGCTGAATCCTCTTGAATGCTTCCTCAGGGACAAAGAGCTGACTCAGATGACTGAAAAATACAGCCAAGGAGCCTGAAGAAGCTTCAGCTAGTTCAGATGTCTTCTTGTTTACAGTAGTGATGGGTTTTGTGTCAAGAAAATTTTAGCTTATCCATGGTCCCATTAACAGCTCCTAAAGTCTGAAGCACACACAGACTCTTCACCTCTGCAGCACAACACCCCTGTCCTCTGCTCCCTTACAGTTCTTCCCTGTTTTAAGAGCAATGTCAAAGTATCGATGTGCTTTCTAAGCAGGGTACAGCCATCTAGATCCTGCAAGGAAATCAGGGTTCTTCCTTCTCAGGTCACTCTTGAAAAGCCATCAACAAAGACCCCTCAGCAGCAATGTGAACTTGCAGATGGCACCAAGCTTGGTGGCTGTGTCCATCTGCTAGAGGGCAGGGAGATTTTGCAGTGGCATCTGGACAGGTGAGAGCCATGGGCCAAGGCTAATTGTGTGAAGCTCAACAAAGGCAAGTGCCAGGTCCTGCACCTGGGTCACAACAACCCCATGGTGAGCTGCAGACCTGGGGATGTGTGGTTGGAAAGCTGCAACTCAAAGAGAAACCTGGAGGTGTTGGTTGGCAATCGATGAAATTTGAGCCAGCAGTGCCCAGGTGGGCAAGAAAGCCAATGGCATCCTAGCTTGGGTCAGAAACAGGGTGGGCAGCAGGGACAGGAGGGGATCATCCTCCTATGCTCAGCACTGGGGAGGCCACAGCTCGAGTGCTGTGTTCAGCTCTGGGCCCCTCACTGCAGGAAGGACACTGAGGGGCTGGAGCCTGTCCAGAGCAGGGCAGTGAGGCTGGAGAAGGGCCTGGAGCAGCTGGGCTGTGTGTGAGGAGGGGCTGAGGGAGCTGGGGGGGTGCAGGCTGGAGAAGAGGAGGCTGAGGGAGACCTCCTTGCTCTCTGCAGCTCCCTGCAGGGAGGTTGGAGTGAGGAGGGGGCAGCCTCTGCTCCTGGGTGCCAAGGGACAGCAGCAGAGGAAATGGTTCCAAGCTGCCCCAGGAGAGGCTCAGGCTGGATGCTAGGAAATATTTCTTCCCAGAGAGGCTTCTCAGACACTGGAATGGTCTGCCCAGGGCAGTGCTGCAGTCCCCACCCCTGGAGGTGTTCAAGCAGCCGGTGGAGCTGATGCTCAGGGACTGGCCCTTGAGTGCTGTGTGGAAGGTTGGCCTGGATGAGCTTGGAGGTCTCTTCCAGACAGCTGCTTTCTGTGACTCTATAACTGGGTGGATTATATTAACCTGGGCCAGCCGATGCACTAACTGAAGCCCTGTAAAGCTAATGGATGTTGCTGAACTTGGCTTACTCACAGAAGAGAAATGTTCAGCTAGCTAATTACAACTTCTGTTTTGTGTCCCATCATTAATTTCACAGCTTCCCTGGGTAACACTCCCTCAGCAACTGTGCAGCACCAAAGTGTCCCCAAAGGTCACATGGGAAGTCATTACACAGAATCTGATGAGCATCGTTTCTGGGCTCTAATTGGGAAGTGCATCATTTTGACTTGTGAAAGCCCAGCTGTGTGTCTGTGTGCCTGTTGCTAGGTCCATTCGTGTCTGCTAACCCTCTCATGGTCTTCAAAGGCCTCAGAATGCTTGCTGAATCAGGACCTCTCCCAGTGCACAGCCATTCACTGTTTGCTAACTAACGAAGGAAAAAAACCCCAACAAACCAGCAAATAAACCCAGTGGGTGAGAGCTTGGTCATATATATCCAACAATGCCAAAGCTCTTTAGGAACTTACTTTAATTAGTGCCCCTTGGTGAAGAAAAATGTGATTATCCTCAGGGAAATAAGACAAAAGGTCTGTCCCAGTGTCACAGTGAATCAATGAAAGCAGCTTCCAGGAGCCTCCTGTTCATTAAGGCTGCAAACAGTGCCAGACTTTGGCAGAATGCAGCAGGAGCAGTTTGCACACTACTGCTGCTGCTTCTGAGCCTCAGCAGAACAGAAGCTTCTACCTAATAAAAATATTTGATGAACCTTTATGCAGAGCAGTAAGAAGCCAGTCTCCCTGGACAATAAAGACACAGGTATGACATTATTCAGCCATCTCATCCCGAGGATGAGAGACTGCAGTGTGCATGCTGCTAGTAATGATGCTGGGTGCAGGCAGCTAACATTCTGGGATGGCCATTATGAAAGATCAGCACATCATTGCCTCTCCCTGCAGTGATCTTTTCCCTTGGATTATCCACTGACTGAGGTCACAGGACCACAGGATGTCAGGGGTTGGAAGAGACCTGAAGAGATCATCGAGTCCAACCCCCCCTTGACAGAGCAGGACCAGACAATCTAGCTCAGGTCACACAGGAACACATCCAGACAGGCCTTGAAAGGCTCCAGAGAAGGAGACTCCACAACCTCTCTGGGTAGCCTGTGCCACTGCTCTGAGACCCTTCCAGTAAAGAAGTTCCCCCTTGTGTTGAGGTGGAACCTCCTGTGCTTACATCCATTGCTCCTTGTCCTATCCCAGGCAGCAGTGAGCAGAGCCTGTCCCCCACTCCTGACTCCCAGCCCTCAAATAGTTATAAACATTTATTAAACCACCTCTCAGTCTTCTCCAGACTGAACAGCCCCAGGTCCCTCAGCCTCTCCTCATCAGGCAGTGCTCCAGTCCCCTCATCATCCTTGTAGCCCCCTGCTGGACCCTCTCCAGCAGATCCCTGTCCCTCTTGAACTGGGGAGCCCAAAACTGAAGGCAGTACTTAAGATGAGGTCTCACCAGGGCAGAGTAGAAGGGGAGGAGAACCCAATTAATTCCTTTTGAAATGCTGTGTTCCAGTTTGTAGCAACAGCATCAAATTGAAACAGAGAAGGTTTCAGCTCAGCATAAGGAGAAACTTCTTTAGAGTGAGGGTACCAGAGACCTGGAGCAGGCTGCCCACAGAGGTTGTGGAGCCTTTCCAAACCCACCTGGATTCACTCCTGCATGGACTACTCTGGGTCATTCTGTCTTGGTAGGGAGGTTGGACTGGATGATCTCTGGAGGTCACTTCCAACCTCTAAAGTTCTATGATTCTGTGTTGTTGGTTTCTTTTTACTTTGTTGTTTTTGTTTGGTTGGTTGGTTGGTTTTTGTTTGGCTTGGTTTACGTTGTTTGAGGTTTTTATTCCTAATATTTCCTCCCCTCTTTTCCAGTCTATCTGCTGGCCAAAGAATTTTCAGTATCCAACTTCAAAATTCCTTGCATAGGAGCAGAGGTTTTTGTGTGCATGTGTGTGTGTATTTGAAGATGTTATGAACATCCACCTGCCAAGGATGGACACAATAAGCCAGCAATGTGCCTCTGTGGCCAAGAAGCCAAATGGCATCCTGGGGTGCATTGAGTATGGCCAGCAGGTGAAGGGAGCTTCTACTCCCTCTGCTCTGCCCTGGTGAGACCACACCTGGAGTGTCATGTCCAGTTCTGTGCTCCCCAGTTCAGGAGGAATAGGGATGTGCTGGAGAGTGTCCAGTGGAGGGTGTGAGGATGGTGATGGGACTGGAACATCTGTCTGTGACCTGGGGCTGTTTAGCCTGGAGAAGACAAGACTGAGAGGGGATCTTACTAATGTCTGTTAGTATCTGAATGGTGGCAGTCGAGAAGCAGCGGCCAGGCTCTTTTCAGTGTTGCCCTGTGACAGGACAAAGGGCAATGGATGCAAACTGCAGCCCTGGAAGTTCCACCTCAACATTAGGAAAAACTTCTTTACTGTGAGGGTGCTGGATCCCTGGAGCAGGCTGCCCAGAGAAATTGTGGAGTCTGGAGACTCTCAAGACCTATCTGGATGTGTTCCTGTGTGACCTGCCCTGGGTGACACTGCTCTGGCAGAGGGGTTGGACTGGATAATCTCTGGAGGTCCATTCCAACTCCCAACATTCTGTGATTCTTATTTTTGAAAAGCATGAGGAGAAAGCAGCTCCTTCCAGAGCTTTTACACTCAGTGTCTAAATGGATAGAACACAATCTGATGTCTGCTTTTAGGGAGGCAGGAAGAAGGAATTAGAGGGGAGAAAAAAAAAAAAGACCAACTCTGCAACACACCAAACTCAGGGAATGTATCAAAGAGAGCACCCAGATGGTTCAGGTGTGATTTGGAAAGAAGTCTCAAATGCTTGTACCTCAGGATGTGTCATTATATGGCAGAGATTGCAGGGCATTGAGGTTTGCATTAAAGCAGTCAGCTTCACTACGTGCCTGCTAGATAGCAAATCTTTCTGTAACATTCAGCAGAGCTATTATCTCACAGTTCCACAGCCTTCCTCCAAGCTTTTCAGGTTTTTTTTCCTTTCTTTTTTTTTTTTTTTTCCCTTCCCATATCAGATCTTTAATGCTGGTTTCCTCCCTGCTTCATCAAGTTTTAGTCCTTCCTGTGGTGGAGTGCTTTAAAAAATGTGATTAATTTCACAGAATCACAGAATGTTAGAGGTTGGAAGGGACCTCCAGAGATCATCCAGTCCAACCCCCCTGCCAAAGAAGCATCACCCAGGGTACTCCACACAGGAATGCATCCAGGGGGAGTTGGAAAGGCTCCAGAGAAGGAGACTCCACAACCTCTCTGGGCAGCCTGCTCCAGGGCTCTGGCACCCTCACTCTAAAGAAGTTTCTCCTCATGCTGAGCTGAAACCTTCTCTGTTCCACTTTGTATCCATTGCTCCTTGGCTTCTTGCTGTGCAGCCCCCAAAAGAGCTTGGCCCCCTCCACTTGACACCCAGCCCTCAGCTCTTGATAGACATTGCTCAGATCCCCTCTCAGCCTTCTCTTCTCCAGACTAACCAGCCCCAGGGCTCTCAGTCTCTCTCCACAGGGGAGATGCTCAAGTCCCCCACTCATCCTCATGGCTCTCTGCTGGACTCTCTCCAGCAGGTCTCTGTCTCTCCTCAACTGGGGAGCCCAAAACTGGACACAGTATTGCAGGAGTGATCTCAGCAGGGCAGGGTAGAGGGGCAGAAGAACCTCCCTAGCTCTTCCTGATGCCCCCCAGGCTGCCATTGGCTCTCTTGCCCACAATGGCACATTGCTGCCCCATGCAGAACTTGCTGCCTACTAGCACTCCAAGGTATTTCTCCAAGGAGCTGTTTTCCAGCAGGGTAGCCCCAACCCAACCAGCCTGCTGCTATTCCTCCTCAGATGCAGGACCCTGCACTTGTCCTTGTTGCACTCCATAAGGTTTGCTATCCCCCAGCTCCCAGCATGCCCAGATCTGGCTGGCAGGCAGCACAGCCTGACAGGGTTTTGGCCCTGTTTCTGGGCATGGCTCATTCACCAGGCCACTCTCATGTGCCATACTCCTTCCTTCCCATCATGCTCCAGCTACTTGTTTATCCAAAGGAGATTTCATTGTTTACCCAAATGAGATTTAATTGCTCAGCTCGAGAGGCATCTCATTAATGCTGGCCAACATCTGAAGGGTGAGTGTCAGGAGGATGGAGTCAGACTCTCCTCAGCAGGGCTCAGTGACAGGGTGAGGGGCAATGGACACAAACCAGAACACAGGAGTTCTGGTTAAACACAGGGCAATGGACACAAACCAGAACACAGGAGTTCTGGTTAAACACAAGGCAATGGACACAAACCAGAACACAGGAGTTCTGGTTAAACACAAGGCAATGGACACAAACCAGAACACAGGAGTTCTGGTTAAACACAAGGAAACATTTTGTTGCTTTGAGGATGGCAGAGCCCTGGAGCAAGCTGCCCAGAGAGGCTGTGGAGTCTCCTTCTCTGCTTGCATTCAAACCCTGCCTCAATGTGGTGCTGCCTGATGTACTCTGGGTGATCCTGCTGTAGCAGTGGGGTTGCAGATGATCTTTAGAGGTCCCTTCCCAGCCCCACCATTCTGTGATGAACTCTAAATTCCAGCCATCAGCTTCACCACCCTGCCTGGTATTTCAGCCCAGCTCTTTGCTTGTGCTGTGGCTGTGATGCATTAGCTGGCCAGAGCCAGGGCTCGGTGCCTGTGTTTTCATTTGCTGAGAATCTTTGATGTGCTTTGCTGTAGATAAGGCACAAATTGTTTTCTGCTTAAAATGCAATGGGTGGGTGGAAGAAGCAGCAAGCAGCCTTGCAGAGCACCTCGGGATGCAGTTGGAGCTGGGAGCTGCCAGGCATCTGCTGCTGGTCTCCTCTGAGATATATTTAGCATCTCTCTGTAGTATCTCTCTTATGAAGGAAGGTTGAGAGACCTGGGGCTGTTTAGCCTGGAGAAGGCTGAGACAGGATCTTATCAAGTAAGAAGCAGTGGGACAAGAGGAAACAGCTTCAAGTAGTGTCAGGGGAGGTTTTGCTTGAAGATCAGGAGGGATTTCTTCCTTGGCAGGGTTATCAAACCATGGAACAGACTGCCTGGCTAAGTGGTGGAGGCACCATCCCTGGAAGCATTTAAAAGCCATGCAGATGTGGTGCTGAGAGACACAATTCAGTGTTGACCTGCTGGTGCTGGGTTAAAGGTTGATGATCTTGAAGGTCTGTTCCAAACGTATTGATTCTCTGATGCTGTGATCAATGCCCATCAAGAGGATGGGGCCAGACTCTTTTCTGTCATGCCCAGGAGCAGGACAAGAGACAATGGGTGCAAGCTAGAACACAGGGGGATCAACTTGAACATGAGGAAGCACTTCCCTTCTGTGAGGCTGCCACAGCCCTCCAGCAGGCTGCACAGAGAGATTGCGGAGTCACTTCTCTGGAGACTTCCAAAACCCACCTGGACATAATCCTGTGCAGCCTGGTCTAGGCAAACTTGCTTTAGCAGAGTGATTTGCCTAGATGACCCTTCCTGCCCCTGCCATTCTGTGATTCTGTGATTCCAAGCTCCAGTAAGGTGATGCACAATCCCCTGCATGATGACCTATGCCAGCTTTGCAGATAAACTTCTTTTATTGTGTCTGCTGTTGCTCAAACATGGAATGAGCTTCAGCAAGGCCAAGTACCAGGCCCTGCACTTGGGTCACAACCCTAAGCTATGCTACAGGCTTGGGGGAGTGTGCCTGGAGAGCTGCCTTCAGAAAAGGACCTGGGGGTTGTGATGGATTAGCAACTGAATAGGAGCCAGCTGTGTGCACAGGTGGCCAAGAAGGTCAATGGCTGGGATCAGAAATGCTGTGTCCAGCAGCAGCAGGGAGGGGATTGTCCCCTTGGACGCTGCTCTGGTGAGGCCACACCTCGAGTGTTGTGTTCAGTTCTGGGGACCTTCTTAGAAGAGATGTGGAGGTGCTGGATCCAGTGCAGAGGAGGGCAAGGAAGCTGTGAAGGGGCTTGTCAAGGTCAGGAGAACAGGCATGAGGAGTATCTCTGTCCAGAGGAGCAAGACTTGTTCTTTTGGATTTCTGTGTTGCGAAATTAAGGTGCAAACAAGACCAAATATCACCAAGAACTATTTATTAAAGGATAAAGTTGAACAAAACCGAGGGANTGTCAAGGTCAGGAGAACAGGCATGAGGAGTATCTCTGTCCAGAGGAGCA